>JAOXYJ010234994.1:0-10172 GCA_028566555.1 Lithophaga nigra | reverse complement strand
ATAGAATTCGTATTATGATACTTACAACACAGAAATATTTCTTGAGGATTATTTTTATTGTTTCCTTCAAAGATATCAATATTAATGTAGTCTCAAGAGATAGTGCGTGGAAGAAGATAAAACATGATTTTTTTTGGAGGGGGTGGGCGGAAGGGTGTCATGAGGAAGAAAAATAGTTTTATTTGCAAGTCAAGATTTTCTTTTATTAAAACTGCAAATGTAAGTATATCTCTGTGCATGACAAAAACACAAACTTCGTAGAATACCACCTAATGCACATTCCTGTCAAATTTGGTTCCATTTGGATCAGTGGTTTCTGAGGAGAAGATTGAAGTATGAAAAGTTAATGAAGAAAAGGTAATTAAGATAATAGTGAATGTACTTTCCTGCTAAGAAAAACAGCAAAGAAAATTAATGACAAAATCTGTGACATAATCTGAAAATCAGCTTGCAGTAAAAGAAATATCTGCATGTAGACAGATTTGTCTCCTTTAGAGGGGTGGCCTGAAAAAAAAGAGATTGATTTTCAACATAATATTGGTAGCTTTCGTCAGTATCTAGAATATGACTAGAATGTGCTTTTGTCAAATATTAATTAAATAGCCATTACAGGTGTGTATTAGTATATCAGGAACTTAATGTGAACTGAAACATGTTTAACTTACTTTCATTTTCTTAAACCACTCACTAATTACAATGTCATGAATTTCTTTACAAAAACCATCTTCAAGTAATTCCTGAAAAGTATTATAAAAAACTCTGTAATTTAAGTTAAGTTTTTATTTTCAGAATCTTTTCAAAATTCAAGTGGATTTTGTCAGTTTCAAAACCCTTCAATTCCATAGCTTAATCAGCTTTGATATATGTTTTTGATTGTTGTAAATCCTGAAATATACAAGAAGATAGATTTCTAACGCACCAAAATTCTTATAACAGTTCAATGGGTATACAAGAGAGACCACAAAATTTCAGTTGAAACGGATTCAAAATTGTCATTTCTTGTCATGAAAGTAGTCTATTGAGATATTGAAGAAAATTATGGATAAAGACCTGTTTATCTTCCTGAGAATAGAATTCTTCTTTATATTAATTATTAAACTAGATCATGTGAAGTAACTGTCACAGAAGGTCCCGCTATAATGTATATCTGAATGTTGATTGTGACCTTTACCTTGGAAAAGACCCTTAAGTGATTCTCCAAACATTACTAGCTGTTATACATATTGTGCCAATGGCTACTGATGTTGTCTCTGAAAGTTTGGACTGGACTTCAATTGCTTGCATGTATAGGAATATTGAATCTCGTGCTGTCATCTTGACTTTGAACTGAGAGATGCAAGGTTTATACAGGACACACCCTCTTGTGGTGAGTAACAATTATACAAAGTACAAAATGTACTGAGCAACTCGATTAAAAGTTATAAACCAGGTATGAAAATCTGTATGTGAATAATGGCTGATACTTGACCAAAGTTAGTGCTTCACCTTATCAGCAAACAGCCCTACTTTATTCACAACATATTTTCTAGATTTGACATGAATATTGCATAAATATCAATATTTTGAGTTATACATGCAATCTTTTGCTGTGACCTTGACCTTAGAGATAGTGAGATGGGGAAATGACACAATCTTCAGTGGTAGATAGCAACCATACAATGTATTATTGTATTATAAATATTCTTTTAACTTATCGAAAGTTATATGCTACACATAAATACTGTATATAATAAATGTTTATATTTAGACATGCAATTTTTTTGCTCTAATTGTGATGACATGAGGTTTGGACGTACCCGGTAACACCCCCTTTTGGCGCTGGGTAAAAATGATGCATAAGATTAAAGATATCTTTCCAACAGTGGAAAAGTCACATGTTGGAAATAAAATGTGGCACAGAGTGATCACTATAGGGTGCCTGCCATTTTTGTATTTGGCAGCAGATCCTAAACTATGGTATCAAAAAACAGGAAAATAAGAGGTACTAATAGTCAGACAGAGCCTACTGAAAGTATGCAAAAATAAAAACAATATACTGGAAATTACCTATAATTTCTAACACTTCTTACTTTGTGTTGTCCATTTTTGATAAATGCTACTTACATTTAAAACTCTTTTATTGTGTGCCCCTACATCTTTAACATCTCTCAGCTGATTAATATGTGTCACCCTGAATGGTAAACTTTTCAAAACACACGAGGCTCTGCGAAATGCAAGTGCCCTGGAATAATCACTTTCCCCATCTTTCATCTGTGCATGTTTCTCAAGAATCTCCAGCTGACTCTGAGAGGAAAAATAAATGCAATTAAAAAATCAAGCTTTGAAATGAATGTCTCCCTTCAGACACATATTCTAAGTACTATCTAATTAACAAATAAAATCAGAAGGAAATAGTTTTTTCCAAATACAAGTGTTACTTTCTGTGGACTGTAAAATGTTGTTAAAGTCATATAACATATTCATCTGGTTTAAGATGACTACAAAACACTTTTTTAACAGACCTTATTCATACAAAAACAAAAATATCTTAGCAGCTGTAAGGTACTTTTTCACTTGGTATTATCATACATGCAGTGTTTGAAGATAACGCTGTGTTAAGAAGGCTATAGTTATCATACTTTCTAAGTATTTTGAAATGTTGCACAGTCGCTAAGTTTAAAATTGTCATTTGCATCAATGATATACAAATTCACTTTTACATACAGTGAGAAATTCATTATGATGTTTCAGTGGTGTTGACCTTTGACATGCCCACTCTGGAAATACGTTCTCAGTTTCTGGTTCTGCTTCGTCTGCCTAAAATACAAAACACATTATGATTCACAAATAAACTAGGCCTACCCAAGATTGGTGTTATACTGCTGTGCAGATTTTTGTTCATTAGCAAGTTATGATATAGCAGAAAGCTGAAAATATACCCCAACAGCCCAATTCATATAACACTAGCCCTATATATTAAAAACAAATTTTAATTGCTTGCCTATGTTGTTTGTCTACTGACAGGGATAATTTCACCAATGATTTGTAAAAGGCCTTTGTACCTGGAAAAATATAGTTCTACAACAATCAGTATGTACGTATATATCAATACATGTAATGCCATACCATTAATGAGATAATTTGTTGCTAACTCATTTCTTTTTCCTTCATATCTGCAAGGAATATTGTTAATACACTCAATACATTATGACAAGAAAACATGACATTGTTTTGTGATAAACAGGACTTGTAGTACAACATAAATGGTCACAGGTGTACAGTGATTTCATTTCCTGTTCCAAACCACTGTTTATGTATGAAATCTTTTCCAAGGGAACAGTCTGAAGTCAACATACATTTCTTTTGTTGATAAAATTAGGTGATGAACTAATTTTTGTAAACTAGTGTACATGTTTAAATCTTTCACAAACAAAATTTCATCCACAAAATTTGATCAGTCGCAGGTTGAGATGACCAAATTTACTTTACATCAAAGGTTCACAATTAACAGTATAATATAAGACATGGATGTCAAAAACTTGTGTTTGAAAAATAAGATTTGGAGATCCCGTTTTTGAACATAAACCATGATGTAACTCAAGTATCCCTCAAAAGCACTAATAAAGACTATTATTTGAACAATAATTTTTTAATCCAAATTGCAATTGACATGCATACATTTTGATGACTTTATTTTGAAGCGTTATGATACATGTATGTCAAACCCTATTACTGAAAATAAAGAGCTCTATATACATATCACAATATATCGGAAGCAAGTCAACGAGAGGAAATATCTGAAATCAGTTACAGTAAATGATTGGACACAAAATCTGCTTGTGACTGATTTCATGTTGACACAAAACTTAGATAGATAAGAAAATAATTAACAAATTCCTTACTTTATAAAATTTGAAAATTGTCCCATTTGACCTCTTGTATCTCAAAAATGGTAAGACTTTTATATATAAACTATTGTTAGCACATTATGAAACTTCTCTGAACCAGCAATTCAATGTGAAAACATCTAAAATTGGATGCAAAATAAAAGATTTCTATACGTTTTGAACATTCAGAATTAGGCCTTTGACCTTGTTGAGCCTCATACATTGTATTATAAAAACAGTAAGATTTACTAAAATCTGCTGACAAATTAAACAAAGATTGGCCACAAGGGAAAAACTACATCAAACTGGACAAAAAAAAAACAAGGGCTGACACATGAATATGTCTCGCCTGCCTCCACGTCACATGGGGGAAACATATTTTATTATGAAGTTAATGGGCCATGAAAATGAGATCAAGGTCTGGGGACATGAAAATGAGATCAAGGTTTGGGGAAATGTAACTGGCTAACATGCAGACTCTTCGGACCAGGTGAGCTAAAAAAGGTAGTTAATGAATGACTGTGCAATGATTTTATTATCAATTTTTATGTAGATCATGGGATGAAAATGTATCTGTACCTGCTGAGGTTGTCTACTCCTTAATAAACGATGCCTATCAAGAATGTCAACTGGCTTTCTGGCTCTAATAGAATCTGTAAACCATGAGATGTTTAGAAATTCTGGCAAGTCTTGAGAATTACTGTTTATGTTCAGATGTCTTAATGCCTGTTCCTGTGTCTCAAATTCTGTAACTACATGTGTCACATCTTGGCTAGATAAAAAAAGAACATCGAAATGTTCATACAATGCTAAAATCATGCAGTGCTATGCATTAAATATTCATATTGAGTAAATATGTTTTGTTAAATTTTGATAATGAAAAGACCAATTTCACATACTAATAGATATAAGTTCTCATTTCTATGGAACTGTAGCTATATATTTGATCAAACAAGCATATGTAAACAATTCTATTGCTATATTTCAATTTGTTTAAATGGTATTCTTTTTTTTAACATGTATTCCTTTTTATATAAACATATGCTATTTCAAAGCAAAAGAATATAATCCAAAATTGAAATTTTTATCCCTCTGACATTATTTATTTCAGGTATTATACCCCAAATCAGGAATAATACCTGAATTTGACTATCATCCCCAATTGCAACCTGATCATATCAACTACCATTTACTAATGCAACAACCAAAATGGCCCTGAATTTACTCATAATTTCAATATATAAGGTCATCGGTGAGCTGTAAAAAATGGGGCTAATAATAAAATCTAAAAAGAAGAACACAAATATAAATGAAATAAAAGGTAAAAAGTAAAATAGCCCAATTTTTTAACCCAGGGTTCCTTATCAAGGGAAGGACAAGACATCCAGTTTCATCAAAAATAGATCGCCAACTCAATCACCCTCTAATTACCCGTTTTCACGCTGAGTACATATACATACAACCAAAACCATTCAAGGTCTGACTATTTAAAGGGTACAGGGATTAATTTGGGCCACCACGTTTGCCATATTGGTGCAATAAAGGAGAAAATGTCCCATATTTATTTTTCAAGTGGGTCAAATTGACGCAGTTTTACATTTAAACATTGATGCATTCCAATACAAGTGTAGGTCTGAGTGAATGAAAATCCCTACCATGGATTGTTAACAAACATCTCTAAAAGGTGCATTCAAGTGTCGTTTTCAATAAGATATTGCAATGATTCTTTTTCATTTCTCTCAAAATGCCATAGAATTCTGATGTTTTAGTGATTACTGCCAAGTGAACATGCCAACTGATTGAAATTCCTCTTAATTTTCCTTGTGTTGTTCTTAAAAAAAGATTTTCAAATTGTCCATCTCTTGTCAATAAAACGTTTGACATTATAGAATTTAACTTTTATGGAAAGGCAACATTTTAACATTGATTTCTCTAAACATGTGAACCAAAAAAGGCAGTCCCCATTCCCCCGCCAAATTGACCCATTCCATTTTAAGCTTGATGGGCCATTGCCCAAATTCGAGGGAGATCTCTGAGGGTAGCAGCACATAGATATGCAGTCCACCACTCTACCAACTAAGCTAAAGGAGTGCACTGCCCTACCAACTGAGTTAAAGGAGACCTCCATTAGCTCTGTTGGTGGACTGCTGTGCCAAGGGTACTGGGTTTGATCTTTTATGGTACAGCAGGTACATGTAATTTTGGGAGACATATCATACCCTATTAATACACAGATAAGAAAAATTTTTCGGGCAATGTATATCTAGTATTGTCAGTTAATGCTAGGTGTGTCCCTAAATGGAGATACTGTTTTGTAAATAATTAACTGGTACCCCGGAGGTGACAAAGGTATTATAGATAATAATTCAACCAGTCATGCAATAATTTCCTCCAAAACAGCTCCACCTAGCATTAATTATCCCCGCACTTTCTAAAGAAAGTTCGGGATATTGTAATGGGCCCGTCCGTCTGTCCGTCCTTTAGCAAATCTCGTCAGTGGAACTCCTTGTTCATATTTTGTTGCAGGACTTTTATTTGTATATAGTATTGTTCTTTACTATGTGTAGATGTGCAGTAAGGTTTTGGATTTTTTATTGAAGGGTCTGGGGCCAAAATTGATTTTATGTTAAAAACCTTGTCAGTGGAACCCCTCTGTTTTTTATAAATACATTTTAATTTAATACAGTTCTGTTTCTTACTACCTCAGTAAGGTTTTTGAAGGTCAAATTAAAGGGATTGAGTTGGTTGGAAATCTTTAAAGTCAAAGTGAAAGTAGACAACAAAGAAACAACGTGAGCGTTTTCATTAGTTTGACCACCTAAAACTGTCTACTATGGTTATTTGTCTTGCTTTTGCCGCTTTTCTCATATCATCGTATCTCCTTTTTTGAATTTTGTGTGGCATTAAAAATAAAATCACTTCGTCAGCCATTTTTGTAAACAAAAGATGTTCGGAACACTATTTTTGGTTATTTCAGTATAGTGTTGATTTTATGGAGCGTCGTTTCTCCTGTCTCTTTTTTGTGCATCAATCATGGATGTCATTAATTTCATGACAAAGGGAAAATATTAGTTTATTCCACACATAGTAGTATAATAACCATAAAAGTTATTCTTAAATAGATACAAAATTATTTAAGTTGTACGCGAAATAAACACATTACTACATTGACCCGGATGTGTAATTTTTGGCGGGAAATCAGATGAAGATGGAAAAAGGCGGGAATGTCAATAGAAACTATATTAAAGCAGATTTACACTTTCCTTACAACTTTGAGTAATGCACATACAGATCAAGTTCGACAATGGGATTCAAGAAATTTGAGGAATGCTTTTAACTGGGCAAAATATACAGAAGAAGTATACATGAAACTGAAGGACAGATCATTTAGAAATGATTTGGATAGCAAGATTAGGGAGATGACTATCCATTTGTTGCCGGCATCTTGTTTTCAGATAGATTTTAGTAGCCTAGAAAAAGCATCGGAAATTCTATTTTGGACTTTGATACAGAATCCACATTTTCCAGAGCATATTGCACAAGATCTTTTTCTGTCATACAATTCTCAGCTGGATAGATTTTGCTATGTATTAAATGAAAGAAGTTGCACCTTTGCAGCAGACATTACTACTTGGGCATTAGGTCAAGATATTGTAAAATCCGTTAATGGAAATGCAGGACAAGATGTACTGCTAGGTATTAATTCACAAGGAAAATGTTTACTGGATGCTTTATCTACTATTGTGTGTAGACTGAACGATATCTATAAAACTGAGGTGTATCTGAAAGCTTTGTTCAATAGAATGATTGAATTTAAACATGGGTTATCAGTTACAGTTTCAATGTATTTACAGACTGGTGGTAACCAGGACAAAGTGAAGCAAAACATTTGTGATGCAATCATAAAGTTTCTGACAGAGTATATAGACATACCATTTGAAGGTGTTCCAGTAGATTTATTATTTCAAGCTGCTAGTATAGACTGTTATTTTGCAGACCTTGTATTAAACTGGTTAATCAGAAAAGCCAAGACCTTTTCATTAAAATATCCTGATGAGGAACTGTATACTTGGACTAGTAGAAATACTCAGTCTTCCTTAGATTTTCAAACTTTGTGTAATTATTTTGATATGCTTTTAAAAACTAACAAGCACACAAAGAAAATTGTAACTAAATCACTTACACAGCATAGTAACGAATCATTTGTTAACATATTCAAAGATATTTTGAAGAGTTTGTAGAAATTAAATTTGCTTGGTGTTGATTAAATGCTACATGTATATACATGTATATAAACATTCATATTTTACATGTAGTAACTGATATTAAAGTTCCTGATCTTGTTGCACATTGTTAATCAAACACAGGAAGTCAAAACATATTAAGAATATATATGCTTCAATAGCATGTACAATTTGTTTGTCAGGCCTGAATGGATGCTGATTTGTATTTGAAATTTAGGACCTTATGACTGAAGTTAATAATAACTTGCAGAATACTTAGGCATACATTTTAACAAAAACATTTGTACATTGTAGTTATACTATTGCATAACTAAACAGAGGTGCTGAAATCTTTCTGCCTCGGTCAGACTGTGGGTCTAGTAGCGGGTTTAAATGCAACAAACCCTTTGAACTTCTGTAGGAACTACAATTTTAAAAAAATATGAATGTCTAGTTCACAAGAATAGAAAGCCTAAGAGATTTAGAAACAATGTTAAATTAGACTTATTTCCATCTCTTTGATTCAGTCACAATAACTTTAATATGAGAAAAATACAGAAATTCGTTCTCTATGCTATATGTGACTTGACTCAATATTGTAATCACTTGGACTTGATACAAGTACAGTAATAAAACAACTTTTGGGTATAAGCAATTACAACATGGGCAGGATTTATTTTTAATGTATTTTACATGTATTTTAGTTTTGTTGGCATGCCATTCTTTTCTTTGAATCAACAGTCCCAACTGTCTTTTCTCCTGGTCATATATTTCTTCATCCTGATTTTATGTGTTTGCAAGCCTAGCCTTTTCCCTGACTTTGTGCCAGAGGAAAACAGTTTCAATCAGCCATGGCTTAGCAGTTTCATTTTATTTGGATTAATGTCTATTACTTAGGGAAATTGTGATTCACCCCAATTTCTTTGTATTGCGACGGTCATCTAACCAACAAAACTTCGAATTTATCGAAGTTAATCCTACATGGAAGATGCGACCACAATTTGACTGCTGTGTTAATAGTTTTACGAACATCAAAGTACAGAAATATTACATTGTCACTTCTTGATTGACAGGAACCTTTTGGATAAACTACTGTGAACGAAATGCTTCTGATTGGCAGCCATGTTTCGTCTGTCTATTTAAATTGTTTTGCTTTTACGAGCAACAGTTGAATGAACCCAATGGACGTGAGGGCAGGTTACATAATTATCTTTCGGCCAGTAGAAAACTTTTGATCTCCATCATTTAACAACAAGATCAATCACTGATTAACAACGATGTGAAGCAGTTCTTTGATGTATGAAAATATGCGTTCTTTGCGCATCTGTTGTTAAAGTTTGACTTCAACAGATCATAATATTTGTCGGTCTCTTGACCGCTGCAATAATTATCTAATGTATATTTATCATGTTTATAATTTTACTTGAAATGAAATATGCAGGATAAGACAAAGCATTATTTTATTACCCTTCACTATTCAAAGAATTGTTGGAAAGTCTTGGACCCAAATAATTATCCGATGGTCATTTATCATGTTTATTATTTTACTTACGACGAACAGGGTTGGTTGGGAAATACCAGTGGCGGTAATTCCCACTGGTAATTCCCGGGAATTCCCGTCCTGGGAAATACTCCAAAATTTCAAGAAAGCGGGAAATACTGGGAATTACTGGGAAATAAGATGAAAAATCGAAATAATTTGCATAAGAATTTAATAATTTTCGGTGATTTACTATCTGAATACATCATTTGAAGATTAAAACCATTATTTAATGATAAAATACATGTATTTAAAAGAACTTGTCATAAATTGCAGTAACAAAGTAGACTCTGGCTTTATTTCTTTTTCTTTATTTATTTATCATTTGAAATATCTAACTTTGAAAGGCGCCAGGGCAAAGAGCATTTATTAAGAAAATAAAAAAAATCACTGTTCAACATTTTATCATGTAATTATTCAATCATATTTTTAGTAGATTAGTTGTAATTATTCAATCATATTTTTAGTAGATTAGTTGTTCAAACAGCATTTCCTTTGATGACTTTATGGCCTCTTTTTCTAGAACAATAAACACCCAAGCCA
>JAOXYJ010234883.1:0-10173 GCA_028566555.1 Lithophaga nigra | reverse complement strand
GTCAACCAACTCGTGATGGCGACCATAGAACTTGCGAAGTGTTGATTTCAATCGTTCTTCCTCATATCCTTGAAGTAATAGTTTTTTGTTAGTAGTACACTTCTGTTAGTGAAGTCCTCATACAGAGAGAATGCTATAGCATATCGCATCAACTGAGATACATATGGAGGGGGCAGAAGGTATGTTTCTACTCAGGAATGGGAGATTCAGTGTCGTAGCATGTACAAAAACTAGTGAAATTGATTATTTTCGGTATTAACCAACTGAACTCTGACTATATATCTGGTTTGTAAATACACTAAATGTATTTTTGTCCATTTAGAGATCATTATATATGGAGTGTATTTCATGTTTCTGCTTTATTATTTTTTTTTCAAAATTCAGATGACTTTTCTCTTTAAAGATCAATGCTGATTTCTAGCACAAGATGCTTATTTGAAATGAAAATTTACATTGATAAGATTACAAGGATATACTGTCATGCATTTTCATAACTAATGCAATTGTTTGGGCATGATATAGTAATTTGGGGAATTTATTTACACATGAGTTAAAAAATTAGACATCCATGTTGTTGAATAAAGTCGTAGCAGCGATGTAAGTTTATAGTATATTATTGTCACGAACTTTGTATATTTCTATGTCATCATAATACCATACCACAAAAACATTTATATTTAGTTGTTTTTTTTTTCAAAGTAGTACCAGTATTCTGATGTAATTCTGTACATTGTGCCCAATTAGTTTTAATGAAAATGAAATTAAACTAAAAATACCTATATTTTCAGTTAACTAACAATGCATTCTGTTCCTTGTTTGGACTGGATGTAGTCATTGAAAATCATTTGATACTATGAAAATACGAAGCACATTAGAAAATGTGACATATCGCAACTTAGAAAGTTATACTTTTCATCTTAATTCTCAAGATATTATACTAGACAGAGATACATGGATTGTATACATTAATGACCGTTCATTATATCTGGTTTATAAATCACAATCAAATTACGTTTAGAAAGATCATAATTTCATCAAAATATATAAGGGCAAGGCAGCATGGTGCCAGAAGTTGAAGGCATGGTGCTGCACCATGCTTAGCATGCCTGGGGGAAACAACGATAATAATATGTTTTTGTGGTTTTACGGCAATCGCCCTCCTGCAATGCTTCAGTTTGTTGTTTTACGGCATTCGCCTACCAGAAATGTTTCAACGATCTTCCGGATGTTTTCAATTTGTTGTCATCTCTGTTTCCAGTACCATGGATTCAAATTCGTCTTACATTTCTTAATGCACGGATACTTAAGACTTTCGTATAGGATACTTTATCCATTTTTGAGAGGCTTAGCATACAGCTATCCATGTATCTGATTTCATATCACAGCTGTGTCTAGGAGCTGACATTGTTGATTTGTAAGCTTGTTTAGTACTATTAATATTTGTGCTTATAATGTATTTTTAACGTACATGTATATTGTGATTATTATCCTGGATTTTTTCCTTCATCCAGTTACCAATTCACGTAGATTTAATGACAAATTATTTAAAAAAGAAAAGATACAAATGTAAATGCAAATCAGATGAAGAATTAGAAAGTACAAATTCAAACGAAGTAGCGGAAGGCCTTCAAATATTAGCTATAACTCATATCTCATGTCAAATTCAAGACGGCCTCTAGCTTGAGCACGAAACTTTACTTCAAGTCTATAAACGTTATATTTGGACCTTTTTCTTATTTTCATTTTAATTGATGTTTTGATTTTTATTGGAAAATGAGGATAGTTGAATACAGAAACAAAAAATATTAAAACGTACATGACGGTTTTGCAATCTTAGAAACCCTGTCAATATTTAATGGATATATAACCAAAGGCACCGAATATAAACACTGAAAAAACCTTCACCAAGGTATCTCATAGCCAGAAATGACCGTATTTTTGTTCATTAATATTCATGACATTTAAATGAGATTTTTATCATGTGACCCGCATTTGAGGCCTTTTTAATTTTTTTCTAGAATCAACTGTTCATAACATTTAAAGGATATCTGTAGTTTCTCCGTTATTAATTTATATATTGTAACCACCTTTAAACATTACGACGCGGAAACATTGCAAATGTCACATTGATCTTGTTAATTTGTATTGATTTTCTGTCGGTATTTGTGATTGAACATATTTAAAATGGATGCAAGTTTCTCATGTGTAAAGCTCGAATTTTTTACCTAGCATTTAAAAGCTTGTTGTTTGAGAATGATCCCATATTAAATTCACCGAACCAGCCGAAGAAAATTGGCCGCCGAATTTTATTTTATGCTAATTTCTAATTTCAGTATGACCAAGATAATGATTTTCCGACATGTTGGAAGTTTTTTACATCGACTGTTGAAGGCTGCTTGCTTTGCACTTCACTTAACTCAGAAACCTCGAGTTTAGTTTTCCATAGATCGTGTGTTGTTTATTACGCTTCCTTTGTACAACCAATTTTTATTGTAGAAAATAGTCTACATAGTCTTAGTGGAGATGTTCGTTATTTACTGTATAAAAAAATTTTGTCTGAAAAGGGGCGCTGCCATTTTGATATGCAAATTAGCAAAGTTACCATAATTTCTGGGTATGCTGTAAGAAAATCTGATAAAAGTGTAAAAACATGATGAAGTGGGCGTGAAAAATGGATTATCCTTTATAAAGTTTAGTAATGGAACTCGTGTTAAAAATGAAAAATATAATTGTACATTTTATGATGTCACACAAGTTCTCCATAACTGTAGAATATATAGGGCATACATCTCAAGAATAGACATTTTTTTCACATTCGACACTGCACACGAAACACAAACGTCATCATTCAATCAATCAGGAATGCTGTAGTTGAGTAAACATAGTTCAACACATTTTAAAGTGCTGGAGTGTTTTGATTGGTCTAAACGATAATTGAAAATCTGTCGGAATAAACAGCACTGATAGCGAAGGATATAACGGAATAATCTGAAGTATTATTGACATTATCTCGTATCTTTGGTAATAAAATAGAACCCTAAATACTTTCATCCTTATATAAAGAACATTCTGGGGGTGTTATTGAACTGGTACTATGCTAAGCTACATTTTCCGTCGAATGTAATTTTTTTTTCATTTCTAGGTAACTTCAGATATCAGCGATACCTACAATAAAAATTCAAATAAAGTCAAACGAAATCGTTGAAACATTTCAACAATTAAAAACAATTTTAATGAAATTTCATTTAAACATTTCAACAATTAAAAAAAATTTCATATAGAAGAGCATTAATTGCATTGTCCAGCATGATAACAACACTCCTTTATAGTGGAATTCAAAAATATTGTTATGATATGAAATATAAACTAGTTTCAACACAACATCACCAAGCTATGCGAGTATTCCAGCATGTAATATGAATCTGCATATAAGAACTCCGGTGTCATATTGTATTTGACCCGGAGTCATTTTTAGCAATGGTATATTGACCCCTCATGAAAAAATTGAACCCCTATATGGTATTTTGATCCCCAACTAGAATATTGACCCCCAGATTCCCATTCAATGGTAGGGCGGTCAGAAATACCATGGAGCTTTTAACATTTTAATATATAAAAGAGGGGGTCACTTTCCCATGGTAGGGGTCAGAAAACCATGGAGCTTTAAACTTTCGAATACGTAGGTGGCGGTAGCTTTCCTATGGCAGGGGGTCAGAATACCATGGAACTTTACACTTTTGAATATGTAGGTGGGAATATCACTTTCGCATGGTAGTCGTATCAGAATTTCATGGAACTTTAAAATTTTGAATACATAGGTGGCGGCCACTTTCCGATTGTAGGAGGGCCAGGGTACCATGCAGCTTTTAACTATTGAATACTGGGGCTCACTTTCCCATGATTGTCGGGTCTGAATACCCTGATGCACCACCATTGCCATCCATAATAGTTTTTATCATTACGTGTTCATTTCAAACGAAAGTCAGAGTATTACATATTATAGCCAGATTAATTCATTTTAATTAAAACATAATGCACGCAGCTCGCTGCAGTATAGCATGTTCTTTATTAGTCTGTTGTCTTTTTCTGTAATTTTGATCTGGTTATTTCCTATTTGAATTATCATGCTTACGCTTCTAGAGCAACCGAAGTAACTCTCGGATTTTTATGGAAATTTGTATTGCCCTAGCTTAAGATTATGCTGCTGTTGTGTCTCTGTTTTCCGTGTCGTTGTTTTAATTCATTTGGTGATGCTGTCTTGTCTTTGGTATTTGTGTTTGATTCTTTGTGGATAACGGTAGTCTTGTGTTCTGGATATATGATTTAATATGCTTCTCTAGTCCTCTCATTCTATTCTTATAAGGAGATGAAAAGCGGAACGCAGCTTTAGTTATATTGTTCTGTACATCAATTATTGGCGAGTGCTGAACGACTTTAAACAGCTGCTACTGAATGTTCAGCGGTATCCGGTACTTTGAAGCTCGGCTGACGGAAAACTTTCAACCGTCGCGAGTAGTTTTAAAGCTTGACTGTCAAAATGTTGCTGGCGAGTGTTCAAAATGAGCTTTCAGTTTGCCAGCTGCAGACTGTACATGAAAGCTTTGGTTTAATTTTCCTTAGGTGTGAAAAGCACACGAAAGCGTAGTATCCCGAAATTCTCCATAGGAATATATAAATCGAGAAACGAATTGGACATGATCGTATGAACTCTATAAGAAGCGAGACCGGCTGCGTCGACAGGATAATCGTCTCCTGCTATGCATGCATCACCTGTCATGCGAAAAACATATGTCCAATAAACAAAAGTCGTGGCCAGAAATAAGTCAGATCTGGTAGGTAAGATGAGACGACGAAATACTAGATCTAGCAAAATGTAAACAAATCTGTACCAAGTTGAGATATTGTTACATTATAATGGTCAACCAACTCGTGATGGAGACCATAGAATTTGCGGACTATTGATTTTAATCGTTCTTCATCATACCCTTGAAGTTTTTTGTCAATAGTACACTTGCTAGTGAAGGCCTCATACTGAGAGGATTCTCTAGAATATCGTATCAACTAAGATACATATACGCCATGTACATAGACAGAAGGTATGTTACCACTCTTGAATGGGAAAATTGAAATCACGTCAGTCGGCCATCTTTGTCAGTTTCGAGAAACAGATCTAAATGTAAAGCCAACCTTCTATTTTCCGTAATGTCTTTAATTTCTAGTTAACTGGTATATATGAAATGTAAATACTCACTGAATTATTGAGAGAAAGAACGTCATCAATATACCAAAACGTAAAATTAAATAATTTAGAGAGATGTTTCTTCTTTTTATCTTTTAAAAAGTTTTGTATCAATTCAGCTTGATAAGAAAGTTTGCTGAGATGATCGAGCGTTTATGTTTTTTTTCTCGGTTTTGTCAGTTTTGATGGACTTCCCTTTTCGAATATACCTTGGAGTTCGGTATTTTGTTATTGCCTTTTTTATCATCACAAGAACTACTTTTATTGACTTCACAACAGCACATTGTATCACATGTTTAAGAAACGTAAAACCCAATTCAGTTTACGTAAGTTAAAGTCGTTTTAAGTTGTAACTATTACATTATCAACGAAGTCTTTACATTTTAACACCTTCCAATGATAATATACATATACCTGGAGAGGACCAGCGAATACCTTATTAGTTAAACTGAGCAAAGGTAAGCTATGTAAAAACTAGGTTACAATTTTGTGCGTTTTTTTAGTTGAAGGAATTTGTGGTTATTACACACACATTTACTAATGAATGTAAATTTTGGGGAAGACTACAGAAAAATAATTTCAGCTGGACAACAAAATGCATTCAGATATTTATTATTCACTTATTATTCAGTTATGGATGTTACAAGTTTGTTAGAGAAAATGAAATCATTGAATATACGGGTCAACGTTAAAGTTATTTAAAATAATTATCAGTACTATTCAAGAAATACACGAAATAAATGTATTTTCACAGTAGCTGAACTAAAGTTTATTTTTAAATTTCACTAAGCTTCAGATACATGTTTAACTTTCCCCCTTTTTGTCAGTACCGGCACCTATTTTACAGAGTAAATGTAGATACTAGGCTGGTTTGAAGTCAGACAGGTTAATAAGACTTGTGCTTCTGGAATAGATAATAGTGGTGTGCATTTTGGTCGAAATAGAATTAATTTAAAATTTGAATTTTTTGTCATAAATTCTCAGTTTTTTATATCAGATAACATATAACTACGCACCTTACGTAAATATGTTGATAATTAAAATAGTTTTTCCTAGTAGAAAGAACATGAAGTATTTTAAGTTTATGTCATGATTACAAAACATCAATCGAAATGACCGTTCCGAAACAAAACGTTCCTATTTATTGTATTATTACAGATACACGGTACAATTTCATGTATATAATTAATACAACTGCTGCATAATTGCAAAAATTACTTCTAGGCTAAATCAAAAAGTTTTGGGAATAAAATTTTATATTTAGTAACAACAGCCATGTTGAATGGTAAGCAGACTTACTGAATACAACTGTAACTCACTTTAATCCATCAAAGTAAGGCAGATCTGTCAAGTTTTGTTCGTTTTTGGCAACTGGTCCTGAGTAGATTTAAATGTAAGAAGTTTTGACCAAACTTCTTTATCTGTGCAACAGTAGAAAGAAGACCCATTCTTCTCTACCAGTCTACCAAATTTCTAATTTTAAAGAAAAGTAGACCTTACTCTTCGTCCGATCTGCTACCGTTTATAAATAGGGAGTGGTGATGGTAATAATGCATCACTTCTTTCGTGTTTAGATGCCAAGGCGGTACTAGTAGATCGGGTTAAAGGCGCCGTCTGGTGGATTATACTACATGTTTTTTATTTGTATTCCACGAAAAACATAGCACTTTAAACAACTGTACGCTCCATATTCATTTACCCTGCAGTTGCTTTGGTATCAACCGAATAAAGCCTGTCCAATAAATATCAGCTTTACTATGCTAACAGCATAATCTAATCTCCTACTACCAAACTTCTATGTAGAGCGGACGCCAATAGAGAAATTACTGGTCGCACTGGACCACAAAGAGGTCATACAAGGCAAGCTTTAGCTTAATTTATTGCGGCTTATTTTTCCGCTTATCTTTTGTAAATTTGACAAATTTTAACATCTATGTCATTGGAGGATAAAATCACAGTTAACATATAGGATAAAAATTCTATTTGTAATCGACTCGAAACATTAGATGAAAATTGTCCAGATGCTCGCTTTTATTCCTGTTTTCATAGCTCGTTCAAATAAATGTATATTTTGCAACAATGTGCATATATTGTATATACACATGTACTTTCTTCTACAATATTTAAGGTGTTTAAGGGAATCCAGTTCTACTGCCCCTTCCAGAATACTCATTTGTGAAAGATTTAGCAAAGGTATTTATCTTGGCATTTTAGTAGTTCCGGACTGACATGTAACACAGTGAGTAATTTTTTCGTATCTTACTAGCTTTCTCCTTTGCACCTGAACCATAAATATCATAAGAATTAGATCTTAAAAGATAAGAGTTTGATACAAATTTTATTAAATTGCTATACTTCAAAATATATAATAAACTCCGTTTACCAAGTATCAGTCACATTACAAAAAGAACAAAACAAAACAGGAAACAAAAATTCGTCTGAAACTGTGATTTATTTTAGGGTGGCGGTCCAAGGATTGGTGTTACGGGTTGGACTTTATATACTGCAACGATCCTGTTTTGCAACCGATACAGAGAAGACTGTGGATTGTGTTGCTATACATAATAAAGACAATTTTTCAGGATGATTGAATTTATTAAATATAGATATTTATTAGCAAATAAGTCATAACAATATAGTTTAATTCCAGTGAAAGGATCTTACCATGTTAACTTGAAAGTGCATGAGTGCATGTCAAAGTTCAGTTTTAGTTTGGTTCAAAATTGGTGCAAAGCAGTTTTTGGTGAAAAACTGATTTAAGAAAAGTTTGGAAATAGTCTCTTCAGTGGTATTTCAAATACTTTTATTAGGACTTATTTAAATATTTTTATTAAACGAAATACCAATTAACATTCGAGAACACGATGATTTTACCATAAAATCTTATATTAGTGCAATACCAATTTCACCAAATACGCTGACGGCCGTACGTATTCTATTACTTCGTAAAAACAAATTTGACTAAAGGTTTCACAAAAAATGATTAAATTTTACAGAAAAATTATTTAAAAGTTCCGCACCATCTTTGCAGAAAGCTGCTCCTCAGCCATTTTGTACAAGCTTTGGATTAAGTTCGTCTGCCTTAAGTGTCCTCTTATTGCGATAAAAAGGCCCCTATTGTACACCAACATTTGTTTATATAGTAACGCGAACAGTGCCATCATGATTACACACACACGAGAAAAAAGGCACAAAGTAAATACGAAGTCAGGGAAGAAGAGAAATGTTGGAAATGCACTCAATACGGAGACATTATTCATAATAAACAAACATGCACTGGATAAATATTCGGGTTTCAACAATTACAACCTTTTGAATGTTGTTTTGGTTTCCACATTTTTAGGCCTTGACCACAACTGTATTATTTACCGCATTGAATTGTATAAAATTTTAGGAGCGAAGGAGTATCTCCCTCATGCATAGCTCTGTTCTTAGCTGGTTTTTTGGCTTTAACGCTTTGGTCGTTTTGGCATTTATTTCTGCTCTACAACCTTTTAGATGTTGTTTTGGTTTCCACATTTTTAGGCCTCGAGCACCACTGATGAGACATTGTTTGTCGAAATGCGCATACTGTGCACTAAATTTTGTATCTAAAAATGAACAGTAAAAGGATAAAGTTGAGTCACATCTAAAAGGTAAAAACTAAACACAAAATATACATTTAAAAATATAAAAAAGAACTAAAAAATATATTTCCAAATTTTCGTCTTCAAAAAGACTTTATCAAGGGAAAAAATGGGTTGGGAGGTTTATTTGGCAAATCAAGTTATCACATTAAACAAACTACCACAGCTATTCCTTTTGGATTTCCGGTAAAACATGAAGCATATCAAATGATGGGTTAAATTCAGCATTCTAATTACGGGCTTCAGCAATAGCTTAAATTCAAGAAAACAGGTAGAGTTCGTATAACCGCAAAAGTTATGATAACGTGTACAAGTAACAAAACTGTGTATTTCTCAATATCCCAAAAATCAGGAACAACACTTGATACAAGTATCGAATTGAACCCATCCGACAGTGTCTGATGGTCACATGATAGATTACAACAGTTTTATTTTTAGCTCGATCAATGTGTAATGGAAGTAAAAAGTACTTAAAAAATACTTATTGAACCCATCACTCACTGTCGGGTGGTCACATGATAGATTACAGCAATTTTATTTTTAGCATAAAGAAAAACCAGCGTCGTAATCAGTTATACTTATTAACCCCATCCGACAGTGTCTGATGGTCACATGATCGAAGAAATCGTTATACATATTGAACCCATCAGAAACTGTCGGATGGTCACATGATTCTTTTATTTAAGCAGTTTTTGAATTTGTTTGTTAACGCGTCCTTTGTCCAGAATAGCTACAATTTCATCAACTTTGGTTCATTTGTTTACTTTGTTCTCGGGTATCTTTATAATTTCCTTTATTATTTGTCCGGACTTAGCGGCTACGGGTTTTGGCCCTATTTTTCAGCTGCATACTGACCGATTTTTTCACCGAGCGCGCCTTGCTTCCAGAATCTAAAGCAGCAGTTTCAACCTTTTTTTACTAATTTTTTTGTTGTTTCATCCGTGAGTTTGCTTCCAATTTTTCCAAAGACATCAAACACCCCTTCACCAAATTGGGGCTCAGGCCCCGGCCGAAGGCGTTCCTTGGTTATCGGGTCATGGTAAATATATTGACCTAATTTTTTGTCGCAAACTTTCTTCATGTTTTAAAAAATGAATCAAAAATAATTTTATCAAGTTTTCAAGCCTGACAACAAGACAAAAATAATACGGCTTCTAATTTCGTAACGAAGTTCAACACCCCGATATATTTGGATTCAAATAAAAGATAGTCACGTATTGATTCCATGACATACAGCTGGTATAACATAAGTTATCAAATATAAGTTAGCCGGGGCGCAAGCGGTACAAGAGGTGCCGGAGATGATTG
>JAOXYJ010234772.1:0-10173 GCA_028566555.1 Lithophaga nigra | reverse complement strand
CTGTCCGCACCTATTAGTTCCTTCACTACTCAATGGATTTTAGCCAATATTTCAGAAAATTGTTTGTACGAAATGGCAGTATAGTCCTCCTATTTAGATCTTCTCGTTTGCAAAAGTTTTTGGCAGTTGTACGTGACTATATCCATTTTGGAACAGTGCTTTTTCAGTTGTAGTGTAAGTATCAAATGCAATGCAGAACTATTTAAATATTTACAATATGCAGATATTGTCCAGAATACTGTAGTTTTAGAAATTGATATGTACATTTATTATTGCGAATCTTTGACAACTGACAATAATGTTCTATTAATTAATGCAATTCTTGTAATGTTGTTATAGAATATTACTAACAAAAATAAAAAAATGTGCGAGTTTTTATTATTGCCATATTCGTCCTGTCACATTTTTCTTATTAATACAAACATCGCATTAATTTCTGACTTTACAGTATCACAAGATGCGTACTTCCTGTTCTACTTCAAGACAAATTGGATATTCTAGATTTCCATACATTCCTGCAGGTTGACACAAATACTATACAGAACAAATCTGTTGTCCGCTGGTTCTTCCAAACCTATGTAATTGTATTTCAATAAATATATTTATTTTTTGTTCAGTACAAACAATTCTATTTCACTTTTCATGAAAAATTCAATATTCTAGAATCCAGTAACTTCATACGTGTACTACCCAAATACTTATAAGCCGTATTTTTGTCGAAATCGTTAACTTTTTTTAAATGTATAAATATAATTCAGAAAAAAATAGATGGACATTAAACAAAATGCATTCGCGGTTGGCAGCATCTATGAAAGAACAAATGAGGTTGTTCAGTAAGAACTGATCTATCCATACAGAGCCCGATGCTCCGCCTACTACTTGTCAAGTGATCTTGTTGATAGGAGTCTGGCAAGCCAAATCCAAGATGGTGATTGACAATTAACGTAAAAAATTATCCTTCGAGAGTTTGTTGCAAAATTTTTTATTGAATTTCATCGAAAAAATTAAAATAAATAAACAAATAAAATAAAATAAAATAGCTACAATATCACATAATGTGTGGACGAGTATTCCAATTTGGGGAAAAAATGAACTGTGCAGACAAAACTTTTAGTTCATGCAAATGTTATTTTATCGGTAGATCTAAGACACGAGAATCCACTTATTTGTCAAAGTGGACCTTTTCTTCTCTGGTACCCACTTTTTCTGGGACAATTTAACAAAGCACATCACATGCGAGTCGTAACATTAAGAGTGATTCTAAAGTCCAAATATAAACTACCAAAATACCTAATATGTCAGTCTTTGATAAAAATATTTCCATATTTATAACCAAGAGATAGATTTTTTTAAATCTAAAAGGTATAACTGGACAGACAGGTGTAATAATTTTTACACCTTTCTGTGACGATTCACTGTACTTCGTGTTTTTTCGCTCCTTCTTGTTACCCCGACATTTTACTTATTTAAACACAGAACAACAAATTCTTTATTATGATAGTTACGAAAACGGAAGTAAGTGAAAAAAATATACACTTTAGCATATAAATAAGTGTTCTTTCTTACTTTAAAATGAAGATGAGAATGGTTGCAGTACTTCATCCATTGTATGCAGTTTTCTGTATTTCTGAAATAGAATGAAAAAAATTCGATCTTCTAGCCTTTCTGTATAGTAGATGTCATTACTGCACACCCCATTCGAACACATTTTTATCATTGTTAATTAGCAATTGACACCTTTTTTTTCAAAAGCTATAATAGGCGATTTGCAGTTGTTTGTCTAATCCTGTCAAACTTTAAAACTGATAAATTAGTCACACCCACAGATAATTCTATTTTATGATTGGCTAATCGCTAGCCTTTCACAGATCTTGCGGAGAGGTCAATTGTACATTATAATTCAAAATAATCCTACCGTTGAGTATCAGTTGTATATTGCAGTGTTGACAAGCATTGAATATTGGCGAATTACTATGAAAATGTTATAAGTCGATGAGAACATTTCTTTTGCAACTGTTTCATTCATCAAAGAAAAATCAGTGTTTTGTGAATTATAATAAGTAGTATGGATATTTTTCTATAATGTCCTTGGAAAGTTCCAATTAATTTAGAGTGAATGGTGTCAGTGGGACGACCATATAATTCAAACATGACAATGTGAATACGACGTACATGCATTTGTCTTGGTTATGTCAGAAGAATAACTTTAAGACATGTAAACAGTTCACAATGAGCGTAACTTAACAGTGCACCCTATCTGTGGTATCAGGAAGGTGTCAGGAAGAATATTTTTTAGTGCTGTGATTAAAAAGTCCTCGTATGCAAATGGGCTATGCTTTTGTAGCTCCCTGTTAAGATATACTGATACAAATAAGTGAGCTTATTTCCAAAATGCTGATAGACTTCTCCGTTTGAAAGTTTGCATTTATCTTAATTCAGTAGTTTCAGGTGTACTCCTGATATCAATCGACCTTATGGTTAATTGATTTATTGACTGATTGATTGATTGAATGGTGTTTTTACGCCATTTTCATCAATTTTTCAGATATATCGTGGGGTCCAGTTTTTATTGGGGAGGAAGCCGGAGTACCCGGGGAGAACACCAGACCTTCGGCAGGAAAACTGGCAATCCTTGTCAATAAAGGTTGGAGTCGAGTACACCCCGCCACGAGCCAGACTCGAACTCAAAACCCCAGTATTGACACGCCGGTGGTCAATAATAGATGTGACCAACTACCTAGACCACTCGGCCACCGAGGCCCCCTAACCTTAATGGAAAAGTAGAGTCAACAGCATATTGTGTTAAGTTATATGGCAAGCCCTTGTGGAATTCAATGAATATTTTTAATTAAGAAACCTTTACTTGTACTAAAAATATTTATTAATATTGAAAAAATCTTTTCACTATGTTTATTGATATTAAAATAGTAATTTCTAAACCATTAAAAACATCATATTTTGATATCCAAAACAGAATTTTCAATATTAATAATACATTTGTATTTGTGATATTAAAAATATATTTAATCTTAATAAATGGACGGTCAATATTCAGAAATGATTATCTAATATTAAAAATAGTGGTATTTTGTAATATAAAAAATCATTTACTTATATCAAAATATCATTTCTAATATTACAAGATGGTTTTAATATTAAAAAATAGGCAAATTTACTAAAATTAAAAGTGAATTCTTAATACTGAAAATCATTTTTTAATATTAAAAATTTGTTTGATCAAAAATTGGCATTAAAATCCACAATTGCTTGCCATAAAGTCAAAGTAAATGATCCGTGTACAGAGATTGCATAAAATGATTTCGTTGAAGCATGAAAATTAAGAGTTAAAGGATTAACTTGTATAGTTTGTGTTATAATCGTTTTCATTTAGTTCCTTTGTGGAAATGATCAATCAGTTCAACTAATGTACACTTTACTGAGGTTATATGATTTTTTAGCTCACTTGGTACAAAGGGCTATGTGTTGCTATTGTCATCACTTCACGTCCGTCGTCGGTGTCGTCTTCTTACGTTAACTCCAATCTTCTTCTCTGAAACCGCTCGACCAGTTGGAACCAAATTTGGTAGGAATGTTCTTTGAGTAATTTCATATTAATGTTTTTTATTTGGTCCCGATCTGAAACCCATAATGGCTGCAAAACTATGCATTCTGATTTGCCGAAATATCAAAGATCTTGTCAGAAACCAGGAAACCAATCGAATTTTACTGTTGGGAATGATCATCAAGTAGTGCTGTTTCCAATTTGTTCTTTTGGTGCCGATCGAAAATCCAAGATGGCCGCCACTACGGGACAAAGTGTAACAATGGATCCTATATGAAATACACTAGAAGATATATCTCTTGGAAATGACTTTGACCATGGTAGAGAACCTTCCAATGATCATTTATGAATATGTTGAAGCTACTCTTCATTCTTTAGATTGTATCACCGCAGCCCAAAAAATGAGTTTTTCTAAATTTTTGTCTAAAATAACTGTTTTCAATTACTGTTCATTTTCAATTCGCCCGTGCCGATAAATTCAAGATAACCGTCACTGCGAGACATTGTGTAGCATTGAATCTCATGTGGTTTGCACTTCAAAATCATGTTCTTGGATCACAAATGATCACTTGATGGGTCTTCACAAAATCTATGTTTTTCATGCAGATCGAATACCAAAATGTCCGATATCGATGATCATTGTTAACCAATGATCCCTATGGAAAAATATAATTGGAAATGACTGAGAGCATTTGACCAGAATTGTTCACAAACGTTTTTTTCCATGCCTATTTGAATTCCAAGCCAGCTGATATCATGGAATATTTTTGAGCACTAAACCCTACAATTAAACCTCAACTGTTGATGATTAATCATAGGATGGTCTTTCATCAAGTTTTATTTGTAGCCGATCCACTATGACAATATTGCGGACCAAAGTTGAACACTGGACTGTATGGAAAGTGGACTAACTGTTTTTTTCAGAAACATATGATGCAGTTAGATATCTAAGACCATTCGATCATTCATGATCAAATATATGTTTTAATGCTATTGAAATACTAATATGGCAACTCATATCTTCTTACAAATAATTTGAACAGTCAACTGAGACTGTTCATAAATAATCATTGGATAAATCTATACAAATCTATACAACGCTGTGATATAATTCCAATTGGAATTTCAGGAGTGTTGGCTTAGAAACATCCTGATGCTAGTCCATTTCCATTATCAAGTGGAGTCCTCCTTCTTTGGTTGTTTTGGCGCTGTTCCACCACAACCTCCAGAAGTAGCCCAGTTTATTAGGCTCAAACGTGAAATGGTTGGCAGGTATGGCTCCAGATGTGTCAGCTGTTGTGTTGGCTGATTCAAACAATGTCAGTTGGTGTACAAGTTGTGTTGTTTGTCATCTTGGCATCTTTGCTGTCCCTCAGCATCATGACCTGACGTGTCTTCGTGACCTTGAACTCCTCCGTCAATGCCCTCAAGGGTAGTTGCAGCTTCTATATAAACCGGTGTTGCTGAAGCTTCTTGGTATTCCAAGCCATCTTCTTAGATGAGTACTGATGTTTCTCTCCAACAGCTCTACACTCGAAGTGGGAAATTCACACATAAGCAACGGCAAAAAATCCACGAAAAGACCCCGTAATGGTATATCCAGGCCGCCTTCAATCTTCCTGGTACGCCAATCTTGTCTATATTTGCAAGCAAATCTTCCTACTGTATTTGTACATATTATAAGCTGGTGCTGTCGGATAAGAAAAAACAGTAGAAACCATTCCGTACCATTGCGTAAATCCATGAAACAAACGACAAACCCGAAATCAAACGATTTTTCAAAATCAAAGGAGTGAGACCAGGTGCGCCGACAAGGTAAGCATCTCCTGCTATGCTAGCACCACTCGTTGTGCGATTTCATGTCACGCCCAGAAATAATAAAATCCGAGAATAGTCATATTCTTGAATGTAGAGCTTAGTTGTTTTATCTATAACGAAAATATTTCATTACTTAGCTGGGACATAAACACTTCGAAGTGTTTCCAAGCTCATTTCGAAGAGACGCCTTTAATCTGGTTTTTCTCAAATCCCTGATTAAGCAACTTTCCTATCAACAGCTTACCCCTGTTCAAAAATATACTGTAGCATGTGCATTCTCCAGCGTATCGTATCATTTGTAACACAAACACACCATATGCCAGCGAGAGCTGGTATACTGCTGCTCAAGAAAGGGAAATTTGCTTAAGAAAACTAAAGTCGCCTCTTTTGTCTTAGATCTTTGATTGTAGGTGTCCTTTTTTGTCAATATTTTGGTAAAGATCTAGGTAGGATGCAGACTGTGTTGTTTCCTTTATTTCAATCTCACTTGGACAGATCCGATGTAAGTAATCGCCAAGTCTAGGATTGTTTTATCTAAATATGAAATTAAAGGAATGATCTCGCCAACGGTTTTTAATAGGAAAATTGTTCTAAACTGCGTTACTGTGCTAGAGTTCTCTTCCTTGGGAATGAAGCATCCCTCTGCATGATACCATGAGTCTAACATCCTTCGTCTTCTGCAAATCATCCGTAGAAGCTTCCATAGTCCTCTGGTCAACTTATTGCAGTTTTTATACACTCATTAAGGAATACTTTTTTTGGTTCAGGTGCTGGCGCTGCTCTTGCCACCTTTATTACTTCGTGAACTTCTTTAAAATTCAGATCTGATTCATTAAAGGTTTCTTTTGGTGATTCTGGTGTCACAGGTTTTTCACAGTCTTCTAAATCTTCCTCATGTTTCTCATTTGACTTATTCCTGGCTATGACTTGTTTATTGGACGTAAGTTTTGTGCGTGATAGGTGATGCATACATAGCAGGAGATGCTAATCCTGTCGACGCATCCGGTCTGACTCCTTGTGGAGTTCATGCGATCACGTCTAATTCAGTTCTCGATATTGTGTATCAAAAAGGATTTTATGAGTATGCAATTTCGAAATACTACGCTTTCTTGTACTTCTCATCATTATGGATCTTTCTGCAATTTTATTCATATACTTCCTTTGAGTCTTCTACTCTACCAGATCCTTTTGCCCGAAACATTTTGTTCATATGCTGGGAATGGTTTGCTATAAATCTTGTCCCCTCCTTTACTTTCTTTTCCTGTCTCTTCCATGCGCATCTGCTCTTGTGAGTACCTTCAACTTTTTTCATGATTTCGTGACTCCACTGCTGTAGGGGAATCTTCTCTTCCTCGTTGGCTTCTCTGTAACTCTTCTTCAACCTTCAAATGTCACTTCTCTATGCCTTGATTTTATTCTGTTTGCGATTACAATGTTCTTTCGTTCTGTCTCTTTTCCCAGATGTAACCAGTCGAAATCTGTCGTTCCCCAAATATGGAAATGATGAACGTCATAGCTGTCAACTTTCTATCCACACTTCCTGCTAATTTAGCGAACCAGATGTTTTTGAGGTAGTCGTCTAAAGCTTCTCAGTCTGCTTTGTGTCCATTTGTTGGCCACGTTACCCTTTTTCCTGCTTCACCTTCTTCTTCATCAACTGCTTGTCTTGTTGGATCTATTTCTTCGACTTGGTCTGGTTAGTCTGTCTGTATAGGCTCTCTTGTGTATTCATCCTCATCCTGGTTTGTATGGAGGCTATCTTCAGTGTGATGTGCTCCTGGATAGACTCCTTCTCTGTTTGGCTATATTTTTTTTGTGCTTTGCTTGCCTGGGTGGGATGGTATGCACCTCCTTCTACTCTGATAAATCTTCAAGCACCTTGTATTCTTCCAGACTTTTCCACAAATACATGCACATTCATTGTCCTGTCTTGTTCTCCTTTGTCGTTCCAAAGTCGCTTCCTGGGTCCTTCCTGTAGGCTGTTTATCGTTCTTCGCTCTCACACAGCCTCGAGGGTGTCTCGATATGTATCGGTCCACAGCTTGTTATGTAGTTTAACATTCGACCCTATGGGAATTGTGATTAAAGATCTTGGAAAACTGAGATGTTCTTTTTAGAAATGTATATTTTTGTGTCAATTGGAATTAAAAGAATATAGCCATACAAGCAAACAGAGTTTAGTTTTAACTTTATTCCAAATATACTAAAAGAAAAAATCAAATGTATCAGCTTTACAAAGTTGTATGAAAAAGAACATTTAATCGAAACAAAATTTACAAGCAATAGTATAAAGATCACCCACTCCGCATGTTATTGTATCTAGACACGTACCAAAGGTTTGGGATGGAAAGCTGTTTGGTCTTTTATGCAGTAAATGCTAAGGTCATATGATAGCTGAAACTGCTGAAGTGACCATAAACTTCTAGTTCCTGTCGATCAACCACCTTCCCCTGCTGATTTATGGAATAAATATACATATATAGTATGAGGAATTCAACGGCGACTCTTGACCAGCGCTTAGTTGATTGCTTCACCTTTCACTTGGTTATACGATGGTCCTTATAAAAAGTAAAAAAATAACTACCCAAACAAATTTCCGTAATGCCCATATTAAAATATATCCTACAGAGGTTGACATCCTCAATTTATTTTTGACATTTCAGCCAATCAGAAAGCATATTGCTATCTGGTTGCTATAATGATTGTCTGACAGGAAATAACAAAACATTGAAAAGGAAATTAAACAGACTGCATTCGTATTTGTGTTATGCTTCAGTTCAACTTGCCATGTAGGTTCAGACAAGATGATTTAGAAATTCCAGCCAATCAGAAATTACTTTGCCAGGCGGCATCTATATTGATTATTATATTAGCACAAAAGCAAGAAACTTTGTAAAGGACTTACCACTGATCATGGCTATAAAAATTCAGTTCATGCGCCCATGTCATCTTAAAGGATTTTTTGAATGGCCATTTAACAATAAATTACCGATTTGGCTCACTTTATGTTTACTGAAATCATATTTTCATCATTTGATCGAAGGTGTGTGCTTTTAACACTCCAATATCGTTCTACTTCACAACAAATAATACAAGTTTCACGTTTATCTGTCTCTTCTTTCCGGCAGAGGTTGATTATGATAATATGACAATTTTAGCACTGCGTCTATTGGAAAATATCACAACTACTGTCTGTTCTCTCTACAAATTATACATGACCGACATGCGTAACAAACATAATACGTCAATCACATATTAACAATATAATAGCCATTTTAAGTTAAACTTTGGTTGGTCATGCGTGCAGATCATATTTAAATATTACAAAATTGTTAATATTTTAGCAAAAAAGAAACAAGACAAGGAACAACAACTTTTAATGCGTAACTAAGGAATGAATATTTTGCTTTCCCTTATTGTAGTTTTTATCATGAATTCCTGGCTGGTATTATGATACTAAGACTCTGGCATACTACTGTTACTTCTTACTTTTACATAATATTTTAGCTAAAGGTCCCAAATATCGTGAGTTACAATCCGTCAAATGCAAATACAATTTTAAATTACTGGTAGATTCAGATGAAGATTATGCCCGACTACGGGCCAAAAGAGAAAAAGGACGGTTGATAACTAAGTCGGTGATGACAGTAAAACTAATAAGAAGTAGAGGACTAAAAGGGTCATGCTTAATTTTTTACGGGCTCAAAAAGAAAACTTTTCACCTCCACGACAATTATGTTATAGCTCCCGCTAATAAGGTCCCTAACAATATCTCGTTCATTTGCTAGCAACATTACTTTGACTGCTTGATTAAGGAACCGGGCATAGACATTGCACTAGGAAACCAAACACCATATGCCAAGTATATTATCAAGAAAGAATATCCTGGAAAATCATGCGTTAGTCTTGTCCGCCTTTACCATCACGATTAAGGATGATGATCTGCCTTCTCTTTACTAGATACCCAAATTGCAAAAGTGTCCTTATAAACTACGTAATATTGCTAGGTCAGTTAAGAGTTGCATAAAGCCTCTTTCAAAACTTGGATTTTCAATGTAGATAAAGAATACCTCCAGAATTACTGTGACTGGGCTTACTCAAGAATATATGTATTCTTAAAAATTCAAAATTAATTAGAGAACAAGAGGTTCATTTATATTCTGCAAATAGCATTAAAACGACTTCGTTACCCTTTACAACACGATCCTTTATAATAACCTAATAATTCGACTCAAACATTTAAATAAATTATTTTTTTTTCATTGACGACAGTGTTGTGATATAGTATTATTTTTAATACATGGAACATGTACCTGTTAGTACATATGTACTTAACTGATTTTGTATTATGTTGGCCAGTTACCTTTATATTTTTTTACATGTTTACATTTTTCTTGTAAATATTTATAAGATGATCTAGTTTTGCAAGACGTTTACTGAAAAAGACAATGAATTATAATATGACATGATTGGGAAAGAGATAGGGCCCCCGAAGCTTATTTTGGCCCTAAAAATTAAAGTGTACCAAACCGCATGAAAAATTTATGAATTAAACTTTAAAATAGTTATATTTAATGAATTAAAGCTAGTTTTGATTCATAAGAACATATTACTCTGAAACTATAGCCTCAAAGATCTGGAAAATGTAAAATTTTCAGCAATATTTACACGTTTTGGCATTTTTAACATTATTTTTGGTCTGGAAAACATTGGCCATACCCCTCGATCCAAATAATTTTGCGATTAAAATATCCCCATATATCATAATAATCTTTTGACATTAAAATATTTTG
>JAOXYJ010234661.1:0-10174 GCA_028566555.1 Lithophaga nigra | reverse complement strand
TATTAAGTCGAAATTTCGAGTTACTAAGTCGAAATTTCGAGTGAACTTTCTCGAAATTTCGAGTTAGCAAAAAAAATTTTTTTACGTGGCCCTAATGCTCTTTCGTAATTGTTTCTGCCAAAAATTACAATATTTAATTTTCTTTAGATTTCATAGTAGTTTAACACCAACGAAATGCTCGTAATTGTATTATTTTCTTAAATTTATATAGATTGTTCTGTCGAATCAGATATTTATTAAATTTTTTTAAAAACCTAAACATCTAATTGACTTACTTTAGAACAAGCAAACTGTTAGTAAAATCAAATGTGCCATGTTTTATCTTATTTTTAAAAATATTACAAAAGTTAATGCTCAACATCAATTACGACAATGTTTGTCAGTCATCGACGATAAAGGAGTGGGTTCATCTTCCCAAGTCGAGCGTTTCTGAGTTCATTTCTTTCCCAAGTAACACTTATTATATAAACAAGATACCGGCTTTTCGTTTGCGCTACACTGCGTTATTTTCCAACAGTCGCGATAGAAAAAACTATTGCAAGGGCAGAATTCTGATTGGTTCAGATGAACCTTGATGAAAACCGGGATTTTTGCAAAAATATTCTGTGAAGGGTTTGTGGAGGACTCGGACACCTTATGAAGATAGAGTAGATTTTGCAAGGATAATAAATTGCCCTAGTTTTAAACGCCATGGATAAAAAAAAGAGAGAAAAAAATATGTAAATCCACAATAACTGGTCACAGATATTGATTTAGAACACTATGAAATTTGGGGCACTTAAGGTTTTTTCAATAACGTCATGGCGACATTATTATTAAATACTGCGCTATTGCTGTTTTTTTTCTTTCTCTCTGTCTATCCTCTTTTTCTGGTACATTCTCAACCAAAGGTACGTGTGTATATAAATGTCTGGCTATAAAATTCATGTTTATGTTTTCACTGTAAAGTTAACATAGTTTTGTTGGAGGAGTGTGACCGATGTTTTCTGGAGGGAAAATAAAATTATTTTGGGCGAAATTTCAATTGACGTTGTATTTAAAAGTCATTTGCCTAACCCAGGTGCAAATATACCAAAAATTAGTTTTGTTTGTGAAAGGTGAATATTTTAAGATGTCAAAAACATTTCAAATACGCATCAAATACTTCATATTTTAAGTATGAAGTGTTCTTTTCGTAGTCTTACTCCTTTCATGTTATTAAATTAAAGAATGGAGCATTTATATGTTTGTATCTGCACCACAATAAAAGAGCAAAAACAAACTGTTATAAAATCAATAAAATGTATACAGAAAACTTAACAAAAACAATTTAAACCACGCTGGAGGTTTAGAAATAGAATGAAAAATTTTATCATAGTGACTTTAATTTCCTGCTTACAGATGCTCTTCCTCTCATAACGAGATATAAATGGTTAAAAGATAATCGGTTGCCATACCGAAAAGATTTAATACTGATCTTTGCTTCACTGATAAAGCGGATAAAGCGCGAAAATATGGAATAGCCTAATATTATCGTTTTGCAAATTGAGTCAACAGCAAAGTTAGTTTGTCCGTTATGTTGACATTTTGTGACAAAATAACCAACATACCTTGGGGTCGAGACATGGACTTTGGCATACTTTTGGGCCGATTTAAGCCACATTTCGAATAACCAATAGCCAACGCGAATAACTAATAACCAACAGACATAGTAAAAATGACCTTGTGGTCGAGACATAAACTTTGGCATAATTTTTGCGTCGATTTGGGCCATATTTCGAATAACCAATAACCAACAGCGAATAACCAAAACCAACAGACATTATAAAAATAACCTTGGGGTCGAGACATGAACTTTGGCATACTTTTTGGTTCAACTGGGGGCCATATTTCGAATAACCAACAACCAACAGCGAATAACCAATAACCAACAGACATTGTAAAAATTACCTTAGGGTCGAGACATGAACTTTTGCATACTTTTGTGTAGATTGGGGACCATATTTAGAATAACCAATAACCAACAGACATTGTAAAAATGACCTTGGGGTCGAGACATGAACTTTGGCATACTTTTGGGTAGATTGGGGCCATATTTATAATAACCAATAACTAAAAGCAAATATCAAATAACGAATAACGAACAACTTATGACCAATAACAAATATGTGGTCTTAGTTATTTATTTATGTTTTTTTTTAAAATCAATAACCAAAAGGAAATATACTTTATCTCGCTGTATATTTTTCAGAATCTGATATGCAAGTCATATGCGTTCATATAAAGATAAATTTAATTCCTATATATATGTATATATATTGTACTAGAATGTTCTACCAATCACGACTTCTGACTGCCCAATATGTATGGAGCAAATACAACCAACTAATTTGTGTAGTGTTATAAGTTATTTTATTTACAATATTTATAAAGTTTGTATGTATCATAAAAAATAGTAGACACCAACCAGATATCAAAACTCGTGGATTCATAAATTACAGTAACTCCTAATGGTGTGAGACGACCAAGTGTGTCTATAGCGTAAGCTTTACTTGCTATGCTAGCATCAACCGTCGTGCAATTTCATGTCAAGTCCAGTAATAGTCTAATAGTAGTCAAATCCGTGTATAGTCATATTCATGGATGTAGGACTCAGTTGTTTGACCTATGACAAATAGATATATCAGTTGTATAAAGCATAGAATGGAAATTCCTAGAATTTGTAGCATTTGTTCCAGACAGCTTACAATCTGGAAATACCTTGTTTATTAAATCGAACAAGATTACTATGGCATAAATTTTCTTAATTCATTTTTAGTCTTATTATGTTCCTTTAGCTAGTAACAATTCGTGCAGCTACCAAAGGAAGCGTCGAAGATGATTTTTACCAGGAAAAAGTCTTAAACTCGTTTTGAGACATAAATGGGCTATAGGTCCTCTTAAGAACGATCGAAAGCTGTTATCTTTTAACAAAGTGGATATCTGCAAAAAATCTCTGGAGTGAAAAAAAACTTCATCACGTTTTCATAATGTTTAGATTATTTCAAAATAGGAAATGTTCATTTTAAAACTAAGTATAGGGTAAAAAGTAACGGCACATTCGATTTCATTAATCCAGCTTCAAAGTTCAGTATTATTTCTGATATCATATAGCAATTGATAAAGCGGACTGACTACTTACGTTGTACAGAGCAAAATATGAAACCAATCTCGTATGAATGTCTGTGGTGGGTAACTACTGGCATTCGCCTTGCAGTAGGTTTGAAAGTGCCCCAAACAAAATAGTTTCACTTTCGATGAAAATTCGATGATACTGCAATTTGCACCCCCCATCGGGTGTACGTCTGTAAGTTCGTTAGATGCTTTTTGTGAGGTTAAGCCCTCACACATTTTGGTTATTATTATTTTTTTCATATGACTATTATCTGTAGACGTGTAACAAAGTTTTGGACTTTCCATTTTTACTTTCTGGAACCGATATTGATAGCGAATGTACATGTATAAATCAGCTTGTGACGTAAATTCTTTTTTATTTGATTAATTTGTTAATTATCATCTTCAGATGCACGATGTCTTGGATTAATTTTGAAGAGTCAGTGTACAGAAAGGGAAGAAAATAATATTTGACATGAACTGCTTCCTTATGTTTTGTTTGATTTTGTGTTTGTGTTTTATATGGATTAAGAATTGTTGGGTATAATCTGCAGATGTACAATAGGTTTTTAAATTCAATTTAAATGACAAGAGCATATTTGGCCATCAAAAAGGTCAAAATATATAATTGGCTAGTGACATCATACAGTTTTATGTTTTCTTAATTTTTAGTTTAGTGTAGAATGGCACCGCTGCATATCATTTGTAGGTGTGCAATAAAGTTGATTGTGTTATGTTTGGGGTTCAGGTTCTATTATGGACCAACAGAGTTTTAAGTTACACATATATAGTACTTCTTTGGTTCTTCAGTTAAAAAGTGTTCTTTTATTTTATTTATCTTGACCCAGCTCATAAGTAAAAAATCGTATGCATAGTTTAGTAATTTTAAATTCGTTAGCTGTTTTAAACTGTGTTCTTTCTCTATAAAAGGGCAAGTTTTTGCTATTTTTATTACGAGAAAAACTCAGCAAGCAATCACCAGGGGACAATTTGATGGGTCAATGGATGGACAATTTTGACTGCCACGGGAAAAGGAGGATAGGATAGGTAGGGACGGAAAATTTAGACTTGTAACTGGCCATTTGTTACAAGGTGTTTTTTGTAACGTTCAGAGAGCGTGGCATTCTGTCAAACGGGACCTCGAATTTGACATCCTAAGCGACGGACGGGTTGTGTAATTGTCATCCCACAAAACCGAGGACAGTTCGTTAAGGAGGGGTTCTACCCCACAGGCTGGAGAAGCTAGGTCCTATTGTTATCCTTTCTGTGGAGGGGATATAGTTCGCCCTGCCGTTCGTCCTTCCTTCCGTCCTTCCGTTCGTTACACTTAGGTTAAGTTTCAGGTTAAGGTTTGCGTTAAGGTCTCGATCTTGCATACTGCAAGGCATATCTCAGTGATTTTTGGCCAGGTGATGTGTCTTGGACATTAAAGTAGTGTCAGGTGACAGTGATGTCAATTTGACCTAGATTTTCCGCATGACTGCCTCATGTTAAATTGTACGTTAAGGTCTGGATCTACCATGGTACAAGGCGTACTTCAGTGATATTTGGCCAGATGATGCGTCTTGGACATTAAAGTAGCATCAGGTGACAGTGGTGTCAATTTGACCTAGATTTTCCGCATGACTGACTCAGGGTAAGTTTTGCTTTAAGGTCCGGATCTACCATACTACAAAGCATACAAGACAAAGTTTTTAATCATAGATTACCCTTTGGTTCCTTGATTCTTTGCCTACTCAAAATGTCTGGATCTGCCAGCGTACTATCTAAAATTTAACTCTTATCACAAATTCATTCATTACCTTCTATCGATATATAATAACTATAGTTTTAGAGTACAAATGTTTATACATTTTTATAGTAACTGACAAGGATAGGCGAGCGAGGGGATTAGTAGTCGTTTCCGACTGCTCCATCGGTTTATTATACCCTGGTGTTCCCTCGGAGTGGCTGTGTACTGGATTTCCAATACAACCACGGACAGTCCGTTAAGGAGGAGGGTTCTACCCGCAAGCTGGATAACCTACGTCCTTTTTCTATACCCCAGGGCTTCCTCGGGGGTATTGACCTTTGATGTATTGAAATATTCAACAATTTTTGTCGTCAGTTACATGTTTGTTAGTACAAATTCATGTCATGTCATATACGAATATCATTTCCTTGTTAATGATAGTATCACATTGTCAGCGCAATAGTAGTCACAACATAATTTTCATGTAAAAATATATATTTAATGTTTGTGTGTCCATAATCTCAACATTAAGATGTAAACAGGTTGAGGTTCATTGTTTATTTTGCGTGTTCTGGAGAAATTAGCACACAGAGTTCGTCATTTGAATTTTGGTTGTTAAATTCAAAGATGTCGATATCCAGAAATAACTTATCTCACATAAGGTTTGGTTTTTGATGACAATGCTCGCTGACCTATTAGATCTCTAGGGTGGCACTAGCCGAATAGCTGGCGTTACAATGCTGACATAAAGATTAATATATAGCCAGTCATTGAAATTTTGAAATTATATTTCTAGGCTTGTATATATTATAAATATTATACTGAGTTTTTTCTCATCCTTACAGATATGTCGAGTGAAGCTACTTTTGACTTTTTAAAGTTTTTGAGTTTTTGAATTTTGCTTGTTATTCGTTTCACTTTTTGATTTCCATTGAAATCCGAAAAGTTGATCCAATGATGGAGACATTTGGTGAATGCGTATATAGAGCCTCAAAGAAACTTCGGTCTATTGTGATATGATAATCGTTAAATATTTACCACTCAATTCGCTTTAATAATAATCTATGATACATATTGAGTGCACAATATGCGCATTTCGAAAAACAGTGTCTCATCAGTTGTGCTCAAGGCCTAAAATATGGAAAACCAAAAAGTCTAAATGAGTCTAGAACAATATTTCTTCAATACAGGATGGAAATAAACATAGAATAAAGGTAATACTAAAAAAAACAGTTCAACGTGGCTTATAAAATAGTTTTATTAAGGTTGACCAGTTTACCGAGACCAAGCAAACTAGCTACTTGTAAGTGATCAGCGATTTCTTAAAAGATGATCATTCAACCTTAAGTCTAGTTCAAGTAATTCAGTATACAAAACTTGCAGATTTACATGATTGAATGGATTCAAAATGCTTATTTTTAATGAAAATCATTTATGGTTGTCAATTAATTTCAGATTTACCATTCACGTAAATGCTTGTCCTTATCAATTCACTTTGTACTTTTGGGGTACAAAATAATATCAATTTAAATATAGTACATTTTCCTCTTTATACGGAAACAGAAATGTAGGAAACATACTATGAATTCATTTCCTGTTCCTTACTTAAATTACAAGATAGAAGGTTTGAAGGTTCTAGAAAAATTAAATCTAGAATACTAAATGAAATTCAACCGTATGTTTTAAGATTTACAGAATGAAAGAAGTTCCCAATTCATTTTTGGCAGATGTTACCTCAATATGACTAAAGTTGACAAAACAATCTCAGCATGTTTTACAATTTTTAGTATGTTTTCAGATATATTTTTTCCTGCTACTGTGATTATGTTGTACTGGTAAAGTGCATGTCACCATCACAGATATAAGTTCGATATACTGTAAATCTGGAAATTACTGTGATGTTTTCATTAATGCGCAAAATGCAACTGGGTGAGCATCGACTTACTAAAACCTCGTATTTCTAATTCAGTTTCTTATGTCTGCATTGTCGAAACATTCATACCAGCTAATGTCTTTTTTGACGTTTTTTTATCAAATCTGTTTAATAGTCATTTATAACACAATAGAAGAATATGAAAAACTTTCTGGAAATAGGATCCTTAATGATGATAGATCAATGAGTTTTTCTTCGCACAACCCTGGGACTCGATCGCATTAATAAGAACTCGCACTTCTGTCAGGGGACCTGGAATCGCATTAAAAGGTATACGCATTAATTTCTGAATTTACAGTATTCAAAATATTATGGTTATGTTGTGATAAACTTGCCTGGTTTAAAATACACAAATGTTGGTGCAAGAAAAATGATACGCATTTGTATTGATGTCCCGCTTCATTGATAATGATCTTTATTCTGACTTACTTTTGGTTAACATTTTATGTGCCACACTTTCTTTTTAATAATAGGTGACACTGTTTAATTTTAATTTTTGATTGTTTAGGGTAAAGTTTAAAATGCACTATTTCTAGTCAGCAAGCATTTCGTTCACGATTTATAAAATTTTGAATAACGATTTTATGAACACTACTTTCTATTATTCATTCATCTTAAGGATTGTGTAAACTATGATCTGGATGAGGTTAACGATATTCCTTTATACTGAACGCTTGTTATGTATTTCGGTACCAGCATGAAATTGTTAAAATTTAGAGGGGTAGGTTCACAAATGATATAATTTGGCCATATCGCAAAAACAGTCTATAATGGGATCATTTTATTGATTATTATGATGTCTATTTATCTCAAGCATACTTAAGAAATGTTATTTTAATGACAGAACTTATTTTTGGGACAAAAAAAGTGAAAACCGATGAAAAATTGCGGACTTCTGGAAATTAATTTTCAATTTTTTTTTTTTGTTACGTCATGAATAGAATCTTTCAATGGTAAATATATGTTTGCGATGCGCTTTACTCTACCGTAAAGTTTAATAATTCTATCAGTAGTCTTTGATTGCCTTTTTGGGTCAAAAATTGACAAAATCTCTATTTTGCTCTATGTAAAGTAAGGGTTATTTTCGTTCAACGTGTTTTCGTGCTGGAAGGATGTTATTCATCGTGTTTCATGCAAACTAATAAAAATTGATTGTGCAAGGCATTTCTGATCTTTTTCTTTTTTCGCTCATTTCAATTTCCCAATCTTCCGGGCACATACTGTAAAAGTATTTATTTTCGCGGTATAGTAATTTGTGCTATTTTCACTGTAAACAATTTTCCGTAGATATAATAAAATCCGCGAAACAGTTATTTTTTATTGGTTATCACTGGAAGATCCCAAAATCTGTGAAAAAGTATCCTAGTAAAATTGTTAATGTTCAGAATTCAGCGATAATTAGAATTAGCGAGAATTAATTCCTTTACAGTGCAGGCCTTATGACCTTCTGTGCAAATAAAATTCATGTTGTGAAATTAAAAAAAAAATATTTACATTCCGTCATGCACCCCCTCCCATCCTATGCCTTAAATTTTATTTGATTAAGAGATATAACATAAAATATTTTTATTATACTTATTTATCTGAACAACTTTGAAAAACAAATAACTCTTATGAACCATTTTAAGGATTTCAGCATTTATTTTGAACAAGGACATTAAAACTACCATGATGATTAAACAGCAAGCGATACGAGACACCAACCCCCGTCTTTTTATGAAAAAAGAATTCAAGACTCTGATTGTTGGCCATTACAAAAGATTGAAATACAAACCAATGACTGTCGCTATTTAAACGCTGATAAATACATTGTGTATATAAAAAGTAAAACATAAATCAGTGAATGTCATAACACTTACGACATGTTCCATTATTCAGTCCTGTTTTGAGATTTACAATATTTAAAAGTCTTCTTTGTAAAGTCTTCTCTTCACCTTTTCAGTCAATAGTAAAATGCGAATTGATTTTTGGTGCAGTATATTTGAAATGTGTCTTTTGCCGAACAGAAATATTATACTCAGATTTTTCCTTTATGTTTGTTTTCTTCGTGTGGGATTTTTGTTTCTTTTTCTGTATTTGAACTATTGTTACTCTTTTTCTTAAACACAAACTTCTGATGGTGTAGTGAATTATCTTAAAGATCTCACATTTCTTTACTTCTGTTGACTTTGACATGTCTCTGGAGTTCTAACGAAGAAAAGCTTTGACAACTTTACCGAACATAAGCAAATTATTTTGCCTTTGATCCAGGAGTTCCTATTACAAGTTTTAGGAATTTTGGATTCGAATTTTTGTAAATTAGGAAATTTGTGACTAGACTGCCCTCCTACCTATGTACATTAAGAATATTAAGAATTTAACTTTTAAAGTTATTTAGTTAAGTTTCATCTAAACATTAATATTCTTCAGTCTAAAGTTTCAAAATGCTTGTCCGTTTCAGGACCTCGATTCCTTTAATTTTAAAAGAATTTCTAAATCTGACATAAAGCAATCGGGCCGCAATAAAAACTTTTTTTTAAAAATTTTAGTATTCATTCAACAATATTTGTCATATTATGATCTGTGTTATTGACAATTTTTGAAAAAAAAAAAATCTCTCACTCTTGGAGGACTTAATTATTCGCCACCCTCAATTTTTTTTTTCTATTTGTTTCATATAAAAACCATATTTTCACCCCAAAAGTTTTAGAAGTCATTTCTTATCCAATTTAATAGAATTAAAAGTATATTTCACAGTTTTGTTTTCATCAATTTTCGATCTGATGGTTGGAAATAGCCGTTTACTGGCTTCGCTAACGCGTCGCCAGTAAGCTCAATTTCCGACTATTAATCAAACAATTGATGCTGGCAAATCATGAAATACAATACTGTTATCTCTTCAATGACCTGTAATATTATCCATGTTAAATGGTGAAAATTTTATTGAAATCGGATTTAAAGTGGCATTAAATATTTTTTTAAATATGATTTTATATGAAATATAATTCTGAAAAATTCGTGTGTGGATAACCGTTCGTCTCTACTACTAGGGGTGTTTAACGTCCTACATAACCACGTGGTTCTCTGTTGGACGGTCGCTCGTCTCTTGCTTGCGTAAGGAAGTGTTTATTAATGTCCTACGCCGCTAAATTAATACCCTTGGTCGGACGGTCCATACGGACATTAAAAATATTTGTATAATTCGCCAGTGAAATTTAGATGTTGGAAATAGATTTGATAAAATTTGCAATAATTGATAATATCTCTTTCTCTTTAGGGAGTGTTTTACGTCCTACACTGACAACTTAATGCCCTCGGTCAGACGGCCTTTCGGCAGTTGTTAGTCGTTGGTGTTAGTAGATAAAGGCATCTCCTCGGTACTGGTCTCCTCGAAGAAC
>JAOXYJ010234552.1:0-10174 GCA_028566555.1 Lithophaga nigra | reverse complement strand
TAAATATGTGTCATATTATTAAATACAGTACCTCAGAGATCTGCAAAACTACAGAATCTTCTACCAATTTTTGATGAGAATTTTCTGCTAAAAATTAAACAGAACACCATGGAAAAAAGGACCACATTCCAGATTGAGAAGAACCAACAGATACATAACAAACGTAGATCAGACAGTATTAACTTTTAGACAGGGTGCATCATATAGTGAGCCTTTCATACTGTGTGTAAAAACTCAGTTCTTACAGCCCCTGTCAACAGTGTTAATTCAACAATGTTCCGCTGAAACTGATATACATTGATTCTTGGTACATCAGAAATACACTTGAAATGTCGATTTTTTTTGTTATATTACCATCTTTTTTCTATGATTTGCACTAATTATATTTTACTGTTATACTTTTGTATATAGGTATACTGTCATGTATTTGGATCACAAATGGTTTCTATAGAAACAGAAGGAGAAAACACTTTCGTGACAGGACTGCTTCGGAATCTACAAGGTAGTGATTTCAATGAACATTTCGAATAATGACAACATAATATTACTGCCGTGAACAGGAAAAGTTTGATTTATTTTGAACAAAATCATTCAATAGGTACTCAGAGTATCTCCTACTTGAACTATTTCATCATGGATATACTTTACTAGCGGGTATATAGAACATAAGTTTTTTACATTTTAGAGAGAAAAAAAACATCGCCATCTTGGATCGATTTCTTGTATATCAAAACCGTCATATTTCCAAATATTCTAATCTTTTATCGACTGTTATGTAGCGATGACGTCATAACAAATAAACTACATAAAAGAAGATAAATACTTTTTAAGTAAATTACCTAATGGAACAACCAGATGTACCTCTATAATTTTTTTATTCTTAAAGTTTTTAAAAGAAAACACGTAACACTGGATATAGATTGATAAATAGAGCGCGTTAAGTATTTCGAATTTGGTGTCACCGTATTGAGTTACTTTTTAACTGTTTTTGTTCAGACTCGTTTAAACCCAAAGAATTTTGGCTTGGGGGATCTGATATGGCAGAAGAAGGTGACTGGATATGGTCAGGGTCTGGTCAGCCTTTGACATATAAGTCCTGGCAGAGAGGACAACCAGACAACGGCGGCGATAATGATGAACACTGTATGGATATAAGGGAAAGTCACGGATGGATGTGGGCAGATAATAACTGTGACGATAAGGCATATTTTGTTTGTGAAAGACCGTAAGTGTATCAATATTCAAAGTAACATCTGATAAACTTCTTCCCTACTTACGAAAAAACTAAATAAAGTGAGTAAAAATATTTAATGGAAAATGAATCACATAAAAAAAATCTTAATGCGACAAACAAAACCGAAAACAAACGCATATATGCAATGATTGAAAATCAAAGGAGTAAAACCACAAACAGATAAACCAAACGGAACGATACCTATCCATAAATGGATAACGTTGTTTTTGTGTTTCTGTTCAACCAAGTACAATATGTAACAAAGAATAGCGCGTATCAAAGGAGCTACATTTCTGGAGCACCTGAAATATCTTGTTTTTTATAATATAATCTATTGTAAAAAAAAAAGCAAAGCTCCAGCAATGCAAGTACATGTCTTTCAAGTGTGGTGCCGGAAATCTACAAAGTTTGGTACACCACATACAAAAACTAAAAAAGTTGATTTATTATATAACAGAGACTGAACGAAGCAATGCTGATCTGAGAGAAAAATTATGTTCGAAAATGCAATTGAAACACATACCATAAATTACCTGTGAATAAAATGGACTGACATTAGGTGTTTCCGAATGACATCCACAGCTGGATCTGAAAAAATGCCTCATGAGGCAAATCTTTGTAAAGGTTGCAAAACCGAGAAAATAATCATCACGTCTATAGTCGTTAACTGAATTTACTATGAAACAGAGCATTGACTTTATAATTCATTTGTGTAACAATTTTTACGAATTTAAATTAATTCACAAGTTAGTTCTGCATGACACCACAGATAACACCTACGTTGTTGACATGCGCATATTGCGCGTCGAATAAGGTTTTTCTTCATGGATGTCACATCTTTTAAGTCAGTAGTCACCACTAATATCAAACGTAATTGATACTCTGTTACCACTTCCCATTCCGTCGAAGTTTTGCAGGCATTTGCAGGTATATGTATATTCTAAAAATTCGCAGAGATGTTAGTACGATTGAAAAATACATGAAAAAGAAACTGCATATTCTGAACATTAAAATACCAATAAGCATACAGGAAGAGGGACAATATGACCTACATGCTCCAAAAAAGGTCATTATTTAATCTACTATTGGCTGAACCATATTCAATGCAGATAACTTTTGTTTTGTTCGTTTTACTATTGTAGATTATTCGTCGGTCAACCACCAGTTGTTGGATAGCAGGAACAATAAAAATAAAACTTATATAAGCTGTGCCAAAAATTGGGTTTAAAACTAAAACCATCATGGAATATCAAGAGAACAAAAGTAGATATCAAACAGAAATCTAAATTTGATCTATAAATCAACAACGCAAAATAAGATATCAAACGAATAGAAATCACACAAACTCCTAAAGAAACGAGACCAGGTGGGTCGACAGGGCAAGCATCTCTTGTTATGCTAGCATCAACCATCGTGCGATTTCATGTCAAGTCTAGTAGTAGACAGATCCGGGAATAGTCAAATTCTGGAATGTAGGACTCAGTTTTATAAAGAAATGAAGAAAACAAACTGCATTTCGGTCACAACAAGACAGTGCCAATTAAAAAAAAACAAACAAGGAATAGTATCTAAATTGATCAAAAGAATGTACAGCACGAAACCTCATATAAAACAAGGTGTGAAATCTGGCATCGGTACGTCGAGACGGTAAAAATTTTCTCGCTCTGCATTTAAACTATTCATGATGTTCCAATCCTGAAAGCATCTGTATATGCCACAATTACAGCCTACCTCTGCGACAAAAGAAACATATCTATATTTTGATATTTTTCAAAGGAAAGATTTAGTTATCTTGTTTTAATAGTTTACATGACAATGGCAACCATTTACAGACAACACCCTTAAGGTCTTATATTCTCTTGGGTATATAAGATACAAATTATCACTAATAACACAGATTATATAAATTATCTACGTACAAAATTAGTGAAAAAGGCCTTAATTCGTGTTTCTTATTTCACAGTGAGGTAAAACAAATCTTGAGGCCTTTGTTTTAAGAATATTTTAATGTGTCGAACATGCATCTCAATGTACAGTTAAAGTGAATTGTTTCTACCTGGAAACAGTAAAACTATGCTGTATAAGTTATGGTTAGGTCCGTGTATGTCTTTGAAATTCCAGCAAATCAGAAACTCTAATGACACTGCGTGCTAAGTCAGCATGAAATGAGAAATCTTCATACAGGATCATCCATAGATCATTTCTGAAGTTTGGTTGAAAAAACATTTGATTTCTTACTTTAGAGGCGATGTCTCATTAGAACAAAACATGGAAATAATTATAAAACCTTACAAACATGAATGTCGTTGCTGCAAATGTTTGTTTAAATTAGCCTTCAGGTTTCACAAAAAAGTCTGAAATTTACCAGTTAGAAACCAGGACGCTGCTTAGTGGTCATACTGAATTTTGGATCAGCTTCGAATGAGGACAGTTTATTGGCGGGACATCCGCGGACCATCCGCAGACAATTTCTGTAGTTTCAATTTAACTCTCCGATTGTTTTCAGAAGTTTGTATTGTTTGGTTTGAATTATTATGGGTTTAATGCCAACAAGAAAAGGACATTTTTAGTTATAAATCATCATTTAATCAATCAATTGGTTTAGGTTTTCCGTCAAAATTTGATGGGTTATTTTCTTTTTGAACACAGCTTTTTGTCAGTGGGGCCCCGAAAGTATCTACGGTCACCTTATCTGTATCTTTATCCTTACTTATGTGAACAGCACTGTTTGAGGACATACTTGGACATTCGGTAAAGAAATTAAATGGCAGCAAGTAAAATGAGGCTTGTGATCCAACTGTGGAAATGGTTGGTACATCTTCTGTGTGTGGAATTTTATCAATGCCCATTGTTACCCAGGCAATGATATCCTTATCTCTTACAGTGTCATTATTTTTCAGAAATCTTTCAAAATCAACCACTGGATCCCAAGGTCCATTTCCGTTGTAGATAGATGTACTCATCAACTCAGTGTCATGAAACTGAGTTACTGCCAAGGGAAATTTTGCCCAGCTTGCACCTCTCGCAATATCACTTTTTTCTAGTAAAAATGGCGTTTTGTTGTTGTTTACGATTCTATAACCTCTTGGCGATCCAAATTTACTTGTTGCAAATTCATTGTAAATGAGATCATACTGGTTTCCTTTACTTTGGTCATAATTTGCGTCATACTCGTCTTGCTTTGCGTTTTTGTCGTAAACCAGTTGACGCTTTGTTTCGTCGATATACCACTGTCTTGTCACATTTTCCGTGCCTATGTCAATGGTAGCAAAACGGTTTTTTATGCCATTTATGTCCAGGTCTATCTTGTAATGAAAAAGATGCTGATGAATATTTGCAACAATGTTGTTTTGGATATAGGAACCGTATCTTAGTTCGTGAGGAAGTGGGAAAGCCGACTGTAAATAACCTGAAAGTGACACTTTAGTCTCAACTGCACCACTGAGATAAAAAATGTAATCGAAAATATAATCATAGTTCCATATATTTGAAATAGTTCTAATAATTAATTTATAATTTCCTAAGCCGCCGTAGTATCGGAATTTACTAGAAGTGCTTCTGCTAAAATGGCGTCGAAGTGGAATGTTTGGATGGTCCTCAAAGATACATATTGTATTCTTCAAACGAAAAGGTTTTTCGCTATTTACAAAATGATCAGTGTCAAGGAATGTAGAGGTTTCTGGACAGTCAACACCTGGAATTAGTTCACTGGCGGATGCGCCCATCATGTAAGAACTACCGTAAATGTTAACAAGATCCATGAGTGGACCGTATCCTGAATAGAATATAGCTGTTTCCTGAAATGAAATCTCGTAAGCGATTCTCTCATCGTTGAATCTGACGTCGAATAATTGTAATCCAGAAGATGTCCTCATTCTGAGATTAAAATTCCACTTCATGTAGGTAACATGTAGACCATCAACTCTGTAGCGATGTCCTTCCGGTTCAACGAGTGTCGGTCCTTTTAAAGGTACTTCCATCTCACTATCACCCCTTCGCCAAAGGGAAGAAAATAAACTTCGTCTCACACCAACTGATGGAATTTGAATTTTATTCAGATTTCCTTTTAAGTACTGCTGCATTAAGATTTCCGCTGAGTAAGCAAAATGGCCATTATAAACTATCCGATATACATTCCAATGCTGAATTTGTCTCGATGAATGATCTATCTGAATTTCAAGTCCCAAAGGGTGCAAATAGAACCCTTCTACGTCACGATATGCACCGAACCACGATTGTCTTTCCTTTTGGTTTATTCCTCTGGGTGAAATGTCGTGAAATATAATGCAGTCAACTTCTGCAGTACAGTTATGATAAGACAGTCCGTAACTTTCTATCATTAAGGGATATAAAATTTCCGACGTTTCTCGTAAAATCTGATAGAGAAATTTATATTCGACGTCATCGACTGGTTTTGAGTTGTATGGAATTTGTGATTTCGTATAGGACGGATTTGTAACTTTTATGTGATAAGTCGGCGATGGTAACGGGCCCACATGATACTCTTCGACCTTCGAATTCGGCAGATCTCCCCTTACAATAACGACATGGGCAGTACGTTTCGGTTGCTTGGATCCTTTATCTAGATGTTCTAGCACAGCATCTTTCAGTGGCACTAACAAGTCAATCATGTAAATGTAACTACAGTTTGGATAGGCTTTCTGAAAATTTACGAGGCTCAGATTTGTCCATTTAAATAAATAATCAGTTACACCATTGTATTCTTTCAAGGTGAGACTGTCGAACACACCGGGTTTGTTTTTATCACGTGGGTTGACAGGATAACCAGAATCACAGAGTACCATCTGGCTATCGTTATGTATATGACTTATGCTCAGAAGAACAACACAACATATAAGAAACAGGGCAATGAATGTGACAATGTAAAATGCTATTTTTAAACATAAATGTTTCTTGTCTGTGCTTGAAGTCCGTTTTTTCTTATCCCTGTGTGAAGCACGTTTCTGTTCACGGCTAGACATTTTTAATGCCTATTTTTTACCTAAAACAAAAAGAAAGAAATATTAGAAATCCCTTTACATCATTATTACATGATACCGAGACATAGGTAAATTCTCCATATTTTGTTATGCTTCTACTTTGAGCGTTTTTTGTGATTTTTGCTGTTCTTAGCGTTATTACCATAGTAAAGTAGAAAAAAATAACCTTATAGCGCCCTCATTTAAACATATCTAATGGACCCATACAACTAGAAGTCAATATGACACACAAGTGCGGTTTATGTCTCAAGACAGTTTTTGAGGTTAAACACCTCAAATCCGCCTTGGTGGTTCTAGGATGAGAATATTAGCATCATATAGAATGACTAGAGTGTAAGCTTTCATCGAAGTACAGTGTTCCGATATGCTATGGGTACAGGAGTGTCTGTAAGTTCCCTTCATCATAGTGACAGTATTGTGAATGTAAGATAAATAATTGCAATTAAAGTAATAGTCGTTTATTTTGGTCTGTACAAGATGATGTGACTCCCAGTTAAAAGAAGTCTTACACTTGCAGTTATATATTGCAACCTTCGTTCAACCAAATTTCATTTTATATATTCAAGGTTAATCCTGTCATCATCATCATCGTAAACAGTAAAATGTCTATATATTGTAGTAATCTGACTATCAAATATTATGAATATTTTGCTCAAAAATAATGAATGTGACATTTTATGCCAATTACTTAATAATTTGTTTCCACGTTTATCATATGAAAGAGTTAACACTTACACGCAATGAAGCTGCTTAATTTTGAAGTAAGAGAATATATATTTTTAAATTTTAAATAGTGTGGGTAATCGGAAAATATATACAATGTAAATTGTACTGGAAAACTTCAAATTTCAATTACAGTAAAATACGGAGAATGTATACTTCCATGTTTTTTTATTTTATTTTCTCTTTAGCATTGTCATCTTTAAACAAAGTCTTAAGAACTTCTTTATATGAATTTCTAATGAATTTTTATCAGTAAGTTAGCTTTATTGTCTTTGAACAAAGAAAGATAAATACGGAAGACCGTTTGTGCCTGGTTGTGAAAATATATATTTATCTGGCGGCAGCCACTATCTTGACATACTAAGGAAGATTCCTGGGAAAGTTTGGGTTTATAGTATTTATATAGTTATAATAAATAAATTAAAATTATTAATGAGGCACGGTGACCATTTTATTTCTATTATCATAAATACCGCAAACAAATATTCAACACTGTTCATTTATATGGAAAAAGAATGATATTTTTAACAAATGGCATCAGGGGAATGTTGGAATCCGGATGTCGGAACTCACTTTCATTGGCAGAATTTGTAAAAATCACGTGAATACTGTAGAAAAGCAGACTTAAACCCCCTTTTTTCAGCTGGAACTACTGGGTCCCCTTTCAAAATTGTCTGGATCCGCGCCTGAATAGCAGAATAATGGTTATTTTAAGGCATGTTATCGTTGTTTGTTCATTCAAAAATACCCTAATAAATTTATATAAAAATAATAATAAATAAATAAATATAATAATTATACTTAAAGATAACGTAATAATAAATAAATAATAATAATCAAAATTTAATAATTAGATTAAATTATAAAAAAATTTAATTACAATGTATATATATATATATTAATAACAATATTCATTTTATTTTGTACCATTTAATTCAATAAATATACAAGGAATAATGTTCTAATATTCTGGTATATATTTATACTTGCAGACAATTAAATTGCGGCCGCCAGATAACTACATGGCGGCCGCAGATAATTAAGTGGTGACCACCAGATAAATCAAGTGGCGGTTGCCAGATAAATTATGTGGCGACCAGATAAAATATTTTCACCACCTGGCACTAACGGGCTTCCTTAGGTATGTGATCTTATTGATATTTTCCTTATACTAAAATGTAGAAGCACATGATACTTCTGTTTATCATAGAACATGTAAAATTAAACAGGAAACTTTTGCTGAACTTAATAACTTATGATATGCAATGTAAAAAAGCAGAGATACAATATACTACTTTATATAAAACATTAAGACTTGTTATCGTTCGTCACACCAGATTACGTATGTTCCTATGCCTCATTGATTGCTTGAACCAGAGATGTGTAATAGCATTTTATGGTATTATATTCCCTGATTGAATAAAACCTTTTATTCCACTTTATATAAACAAGTGTAACATGTGTAAGCAAAGAGGCTACTGATTGGTCGAAGCGTGTCGTGTGACGCTTGAACAAAATTTCGTGTCCCCCTCTGAACATCAAGTCCAAACATCGCGTCTCCCTCTCGCGTCATGTAAAATCTTAATAGTCATTTACTGATATATAAGAGGTGTCGAAATTTAAATTTGACAGTTTGATATTCACTTAGATTTTCAATATGTGTACTTTTTGAACTACCGCTTACCTAACACATTTTAATTACACGTCAACGGTTTCTTATACGGAATGGTAAACATGAAAGGTTTGGACTTTGGCGTGGAATAAAATATTTATTTCCTTTTGATGAATGAGACACGACGATTTGTTCAAAAGCGGGGAGTCGTGTCTCATTCATCAAATGAAAATAAATGTATAACATCACTTTCAACAATTTTCACTTATATCATAGCGAACAGTCTTACTAGCGGCGGGAGCCGCCGACTTTCGGAAAGTGACCAGTCCTGTACTATATCAGATTGTCATGGGAAGCCGCAGTACACGGATAAAAAAAATTTCGGGTCCTTAAACATAAAAGTATCGGTAATGTAACATTGTGACCCCAGAACTAAAATTCTTGTCAGGTCATCTGGTCCGAAGGACCATGTCAGCTATTGGCATCACTTGGCTACCGTCGTCCGTCTGTTCGAATTTCAATCTTCTGACCTTAGTTTAACATGGGACCCTATGGGAAATTTGGTTAAAGATCTTCTTGAGTGAAACCACTAGGTTAATTTGAACCAAACTTTGATGGAATGGTCATCGGGTGGACCCCTTTCAAAATTGTATCCGATGACCTCGCCCACCAACCAAGATGACCGCCACAGCCGAACTTAGTTTAACATAGGACCCTATGGGAAATTTGCTTAAAGATCTACTTATTTGAAACTACTTGGTCAATTTGAACCAAACTTTGATGGAATTATCATAGGATAGACCCCTTTCAAAAGTATATCCAATGACCCCACCCGCCAACCAAGATGGCCACCACAGCCGAATTTAGTTTAACATAGGACCCTATGGGAAATCTGCTTAAAGATCTTCCCTAAAACCACTTGGTCAGTTTGAACCAAACTTTGATGAAGTTGCCATTGGGTGGACCCCTTTCAAAATTGTATCTGATGACCCTACCCGCCAACCAAGACGGCTGCCACAGCCGAACTTAGTTTAACATAGGACACTTTTTGAAATTTTCTTAAAGATCTATTTGTCTGAAATCACTTGGTCAGTTTGAACCAATCTTTGATGGAATTATCATTGGGTGGACCCCTTTCAAAATTGTATCTGATAACCCCCTCTACCAATCAAGATGGCCACCACAGCCAAACTTAGTTTAACATAGAATCCTATGGGAAATTCACTTAAAGATCTTCTCTGAAACTATTTGGTCAGTTTGCACCAAACTTTGATGGAATGGTCATTGGGTGGACCCCGTTTCAAAATTGTAGCTGATAACCCCACCAGCCAACCAAGATGGCTGTGCCAAACTTAATTTAACATTGGACCCAATGGGAAATTCGCTTAAAGATCTTCTCTGAAACCACTTAGTGAATGGGAACTACACTTTGATGGAATGGTCATAGGGTTGACCCTTTTCAAAATTGTATCTAATGAAACCACCCACCAACCCAGTTACTATACAGTACATGGTAAAAATTAATTGAAAAATTCCCGAAAATCATTGCTTCTACAAGTTTGATATAGTTTTGGTACAAATCTTTAGTGGACCTTTTTGGATTTT
>JAOXYJ010234442.1:0-10175 GCA_028566555.1 Lithophaga nigra | reverse complement strand
TTTTGTTTTTATTGGCTGACAGTAATGATATTATCCACTACAGCACTCCTATACATCCTATCAAGAGTGCAGGCAGTATATGTATACATTTTTGTATATATATGGTTATGTCTGTGTATTAACGTTTTATTAAATATACAATGTAATTTATTTAAACTGAATGATAATAGCATAAACGAGTTTACCTCCAGAGAAATGAATATTAAACATAAATTTATATTATTCTTTGTTCACCAAATGTTACGTTGTCTCCCAGTTGTATTCTGTATATACAGAAGTGGATCTGTGCTCATCAAACCTATCCTATGTAATGCACGTAACATTATATCTATATATTTGTTTACTTTCAGGACTTCAGAACAGTCTCATAGAAACACGACTGTCTTCAAAAAGAAAAAGGGTAAGCTGTGTATTGTCACTTACTTATTAATCTCTTACCCAGATCACTGTTCTCACTAAAATAAAACAAATTCAGTCAGTGCACGATTATCTATCGTTTTACTTTATTTTGTATAGCTTGTGTTATATACGATCTAATTTTCGCCCAATAAAACCAGATTAATACAATATTTAAACTGGGCATTGCGCAGAAGTGAAAATCAAAATTATTGCTATCACCGATTACTTGATTTTGAGTGTTTGGTGGAAAGTATGGATTATGTGCTAAACATGTTATAAACAAACTGAATTGAAAATTTGCTAGAAAAATAAGAGTTTATTCTGAATTTTTTTTCCGTTTAGAAATTCACCAGCGAAAATCGGCAGAGTTTTAATGCAGGAAAAATGAATAGTTTATTAAAGCTGAGAGTACAAAAATAATTTAGCGATAAGGCATATTTCACAAAAAAATAATTGCTCCACAGGTACTTATAACAACATTTCATGTATTTAGAGTACAGAAAAGGTGGATCGAAATTGATCAGGTTTAGGATGTATAAATTACTAAAATGGACTTGGCAAACCAGAGACTTGCATCGCTTCATAGCCACATAAAATGCACTACTAATTTATCAAACTTACCTTATTACCCGTTTTGCGCTTTCTCTTGTATATTTTTCTTTGCAAGGTAAAATTTCCCTGTGCGTAGTCTCATACATTTGTATTACTTACGAGCAATTTGAGTGTGTCATCGTAAGACTTACGATAAATTAACTCGAATAACTTAACACTCTTCTGATCCACTGCGTTACATTGAGGATAGCTAATGATAAACCGTATAAAACAGGAACGTTACAGTTGGATTATTTGATTAACGAAAACCCAGATCGTAAGCTGCATTCAAAATGTTAGCGAAATTAATCACTGAGCAATCATTGGAAACACTAGCTATATAAAAATATAATGGTAATCCAGTCCATGATTTTGCTATCTCCACGTGCTTTGCCTTGAGATCAGGTTCGCTCTTGGGATAGTTTTGTATTATATTATTGTAGATTTCAAGGTCACCTTCATTCTTTCTTTCTAGTGTATGGAATGCGTATTTTATTTCGGGCTAGCGGGCGTAGCCAATAAACAGGCTCGTCCAAAGGTACATGGAAGATACTGTCATGGCCAATAGCGGTTAATTACTTGTGCCGTTTTATGCGAAGGAGTCTCACTATCGGCTTCACAAGTTGTATGGATAATGTCATTTAAAAGTGATCGTGTTTGTCAGCATGTTTATATGATGATAAAAAAAAAATATATCAGGAAAAAGTACGAAATGAATATTAAGGTAACTGCAGTAAACAGCAATTATAAGACATGAAGCGATAATCGGTAATTTTGTGAGCCCTTGTTTCTAACTTCCCCATCCTACTGAATCGACAAATTTCAATTTTCCACCTAGCTGGTTGTTTGGCTCTTACATTTCTGTCATTTTGGTATTTATTTCTGCTCTTCAACCTTTTGGATATTGGTTTGGTTTTCCATATTTTAGGCCCCGAGCACAACTAATGAGAGATTACTTCCCGAAATGCGCATATTGTGCAATAAATTCGGTATCATAAGATGTTATTATTTATACCACTGTAACAGTAGAGTATGATTTGTCTCCCAAAATTACTTGATGCACCACCGGGAATCGAACCCAGGACCTTTGGCACTGCAGTCCATCGTTATACCAATTGAGCTAAAGGAGATCTGAAACAGCATAGCTAACGTAGGGTGTTATAAACCTTTTTACGGTTCTGTAACCTTGGGAAGGAGCATACCCATTACACTCCCCACAATGTTACAAGCTCCCTGTAACTGCACGTTATATTTTGCAATGTTGATTTCCAAATTATCAGTAGAATTTATTTGTTTTCCTGATCACGCGAAAGACGTGGTGTTAATGTGTGGTCATTAAATCTAAATTTTCAACACTAAAATATTCAACTTACTTCAAGAAATAAATGTCACGATACATTTTATGTTTTCAGAAAACATATCAGTAGAGAACCGATTTTTAACCATCAGATACAGGTGTAAAGAAATTTTATCTTTGTGGTCTAAAATGTATTTTTGACAGCTATATGATATTCCAGTGATCCTTTCTCAGACACATTACAGCATATAGAACGAAATTATTCTTAGCATAGCAGGATGTAATCTCAAGCGTAAAGTGGAAGTGATTATTGGAAAATTGATGCAATATAAAAAGACATGAGAAATTGATCAAACCGCTGAGATGTTTTGTTCGCCTTAGTATAACTGTTGTAACAATAATGAATCGTCACAGTTTGCCTCATTATTTGTTGTCAAAAGAAGGCGGATAAAAAAGTTGTTATACTAACAAAAGCGGACCTCAAAGAGACCACCAATGTCTTACGTCATCTTCCACATAATTTCACACTTAAAGTTCAGTATGACCTAGATTGAATTCACTGCGACACAACACGCTCAAATTGAATCATGAATTGATTTGAAAATTCTTGATTTAACTTTATTAACACTTAAGTTTGACATTAATCAGATATTGTCATTTTGATTAACTGTTATTATTAATATTATTACCTAACAATAAAGTCAAAATTAGACAATAATCCATCTAACAATTGACGGGAAATTTTCAATAAAGGGATTAGCTGTTATTTCATATCAACCTTCTATTTATGTATCTTAAGCATATAAAATTTTCATAATGTTGACTACTTAATCAATTTTCTATTCTTAACTTAATGAACAAATAAACCTTATTACTTATCCGAACATTCATTTCCCTGTTCTTTATTTGTCAAAGTTTGATATCCACAGCAAACATAAATATTTAACAAAAAATACTGTGAGATTCCGTACTATGGATTGTCCTCCTGTTACTTCGTGTTTTGGCACGTAAAACCTGTCATTTCTTGCCTCCATTGACAGACTCTACATTGTTTTATACGAGGGAACAGTACAGCAATCGGGAGTGAGGCATAAACTACAAAAGGCAGAACCCCAAGCAGTGTGTTAACACAAGTCTCGAATATTGAAAATGTTAGGGGGGAAACACAATTGTCAGAGGGACACGATGTTTTGCTGAATGTCATGTGGAAACTGTCGCAACCAATCGGATAACTACATATTATTAGCTTAAATCCTTAAAAACTGGAATACATGTAACATATTTAACAATGATCTAAACATACATTACTTTGAGACGCCGTGGGATTGTGTTCGTGTTATCTAATGTTTTTGCATTGGTTACGGAGAAGAATGTTACAGAACAATTTAAGACCTGGTGTCATTTATTTATGTTCACTTACATAATGAATGATAGTTTGATTTGACTATATTTATTTGAGTGTGTGTTCGTTTACATATTCCAATTTAGTGTTTAAAAGTAATGCTTTATTTTATTGTAGTGGATGGTTGAAGTATTAGGGTATACATGTAGGTTTTTCATCAGAAAACCGGATATGTGCAATATCTTTAACTGGTTTAAGAGTTTACGGTGTTTTGTTTAAATGAGATTTTTCGGTTTTTCTCTTATCTATATTGTTTTAAGTGGCATTGTTTCAGTTTGATCTGTAATAAGTACATGAACATAGACTATGTATGATGTTAAAAAGATTTAATTTCTGGACACTTAATAGCATTATCTGTAAAACATCAGAACAATTCTGAGTCTACAACTCAGTGTTATATTTCAGAACACCCCTGGACGTCTGCAGATCAGTGTTATATCTCAAATTATTTTAAAACACCTCTGGACGTCTACAGTTCAGTGTTATATTTAAAAGGTAATCAGAGAAACTGTATTACTGTCTGGCATGTTATATAAATTCAATTAACCAGAAAATTTTCTAACAATGATTATCCTGTCGGTGAATTGACTTTTTGAACTTAAGAGATCCCAAAGCTATATCCACAGATATATATATACATCCCTTCTAGACAGAAGCTGACTATTTGATGGTACTACACACAGATTGATAATCTCTATCGGACATTTATTAGACCCAAGTTGGTAATAATAGTCATTGTGGCTTTGAATTTTTGATGATTGCAAATTTTGTGGTAATAACTCCACTGATGTTTCTTGATATAATACGTTCTGGCAGACATATATAACGTCATTCTCTTTATCTTTGAGGGATTTATATTTGCATGCAACTGAAACTAGAGCATTTTAGTTTCAAATTGAATTACCCTACATTTTTTTTATTTTGTCTTCAAAAGTTACAGTACACTTAGTGTGCTGAACCAGGCGTGAGAATCTCACCATTCTAAACGAATGTAAAAGTAAAATGCAACAAATTTATAGAAAAATAACGTATTTTGATTAATATAAATATCTAAATATGTTATCAATTTGAGATCACCTTTATATAGTAACATGCTTTGTATTATGTATGTTTATTTCATGTAGTCTACCCTGTTTCATATGATATAGCATACTCGGCCTGGAACATTGATCAATTCGTTGTGACTGAACAATGCATGACCATACACCAGAAAGCCACAAAAACTGAATTATAAAACGATATACAGTTGAAGTCTATAATGTTTTTTTGGTAATTTATATTATGTATGATTCCTTGTTGGAGAAGGAGATTACATAATTCAGTAATTTCCGGTCTAACTCGTGGCTTTTTACCCTCCAAAACGTGCCCTCCCCACTTTTCATAAGACATATTCTTGTAACTTAATCATAAACACCTAACGACATTTATGTGTAAAATTTTATTCTATATAATGAATATTTTGATAATGACAGTATTATTTATTTTATACGTGAAATTTTGCCGGGTTTTTACAAATTATTTTTTAAATGTGTGTTTTCGCCTGCAATATATTACATGCAAAGTGTTTTCCATAGCAAACTAGTAAAAATGACAGTTATTCCCCCTGCCCTTCAGGCAATTAACAGCTTTGCCGTTGTTATCATATGATTGAAAGTGAAAATATTCTGAAATTGAACTCGTAAGTGCTGAAAAGATATTGTTACTGTAGTCAGACTGTCATGGATATTGAAAAATACACAAATTTATATATAGATGTAGCGCAAATTAAAATGAAATAAAAGTAACGTCACATAAAGTCTATATATCTGTAACATAAAATCTTTTTGCCCTAACTGGTCACAAACCTCCCAAAATGACCAAATTTTATTCCACTTCTACAAATAACAAGCTTCTCCACAAAACTTTAATATAAATAACGAAGACTGTGGAATTACTTCACGTTACAAACTTCCTTTAAGTCGTTGACACTAGAACTAATATTCGAAAAATCTTCTAAGCACATCTGTATACGAAACTTAAACATAAAAAAAGAAAACAAGGGAGTCTGTAGCACATGCTAGGAGATCAATATAATATTCCCACCATTATTCGAATGTTGATGATATTTACAGGTTTTCTATTAATGACTAGCAAAAATAACAATGTATGATACCAATTTAGTGCACAATATGCGCATTTCGACAAACAATGACCTCATCAGTTGTGCTCGAGGACTAAAAATTTGGAAAACCAAAACATCCAAAGGTTGTAGAGCAGAAATAAATGCCAAAACGACCAAAAAGTTAAAGCCAAAAAACAGCTAAGAACAGAGCTAAGTATGAGGGACATACTCCTTAGGTTCCTACAATTTTACACATTTTAATAAAAAACGCAAAATCACTATCCTTAATTTGTATCTTTTTTCAAATTAAAGGTGTTTTCCTTTCAATGAGAAATAAAAACTTAAAAATGATGTTCTTCATATTATACTGAGTGTTCATCTTTCTATGACAAAAACAAAGCAGAATTGTTAGTTTTTTTACGTTAACTTATCTACTGAAATAAATTCGATGTGAATAATTATCAGCGACACTACATTTATAACATAGTGTAAACCAATAAATAACTACTTGACCTTAGATATATGTAATAATTTCCCAGTAAAGTAATAAGGTTCACAGATTATCACATCATTATTTGCAGAGAAAATCAAATTTCATACTTTGTGTCATGTGCGATATCACGATAAATTGTGAGGGGTATAGTTGCTGAAATGGTGTAATCATAAGCAATGAGTGAGAAGAATGTGTCTGTTAAATTTCAAATCAAGTTAAGCGTTCTTATATAAATGGAAACTCTAAATTTTACCCATGTTTAATCTATTACTCATATTCGCAGTAGTATACTGGTAAATGTCAGGTGCTGATGCGAAAAACTAACCAATTAGTTTGCATTATTTCTTTGTTACTAATTATTATTGTCTTAAAAGAGTTTGATAGAAAAGCTCGATGTTTCTAAGACATTTTAATTATCTTAGTTCGAATCTATTCTCGTCTATTCAGTTTTCCTTTGGGTTTTTAGAGAGGTCGCTTCCTTTCAAATCTTATGTATACCAGTTACTCTCTCTAAGAATATGTCTTCCCGTACCGCTAAAACTGGCTACCTTCTCTAAGAATACCTTTCCCGTACTGCTAAAACTGGCTGCTTTCTCTATGAACACCTTTCCCGGTAGTGCTAAAACAGGCTGCTTTCTCTGTGAATACCTCTCCCCGTAGTGCTAAAACTGGCTCCTTTCTCTAAGAACACCTTTCTCCGTAGTGCTAAAACTGGCTACTTTCTCTAAGAACACCTTTCCCCGTACTGCTAAAACTGGCTTCTTTCTCTAAGAATACCTCTCCCCGCAGTGCTAAAACTGGCTACTTTCTCTAAGAATACCTTTTCCCGTAGTGCTAAAGCTGGCTGCTATAAGATAACTGAGAACTGTGTCAGCATCCTTCAAAACATAGTAACTCCTTCGAAAACAAACTGACAGAGCTATACAGTTTTCTACTACATAATACAAAAGTTCATTGCTTTGTAAAATAAATATGCCTATACTATCTTCATGATCTAAGCATATACAATGTATATGGATATTGTGTTCAACGAGGAAATCATATCCCCGTCAATTTTTTTTTTCAGTCGTCTATCTATAGCAGATTTTTTCATATCTGAGGATATTTTTCTGAAACTGAGAACACAGCTGGCATTTTATGAAAACAGCCAGATACGTGACAGTTTAGTCATCACTCAGGAAGTTTTATGGTCGCCCCTACGAATCTGTTGACGGTTATGGGGTTTCCTTTTCATAGACGGAACAGATACGTTCACTTTGTCGTAGACTGTACTGTCTTTATTCGAATTCAAAAATACCAGTTTTACTGCGTACGAAGCGCTTTTCTGGATTAACCTTCATCAGGCCATGCCTCATGGCCAAAGGTTCGGAAAGCCAAAAATATTAAAACATTTGGGCCTAAATGCCTGTTCGAGACTTTATCCTGGACAACGCGATGAGTGACACCAGTGGAGAAAAAACTGTTTACCCTTTCGGAGCTCTTAAGTTCTTCCGGTTTTTAATGCAGTTTGTTTTGTTCAATCTTCAATTTTCAATTGTATGCTTGATATTCATTTTTGGTTGTCTTAGTCCATTTTCCTGTTTGCCATGGTCTTATGTGTTTGTCCAGACTTACGACTTGTTGATTCTGATATTGGTATCTGTTGGCCATGTTCCTGTTTGTTCGTCCAGACTTACGATTTGTTGATTCTGATATTGGTATTTGTTGGCCATGGTGTTGTCTGTTTGTCTAGACTTACAGTTGTTGATTCTGGTATTGATATTTATTGGTAATGGTCTTGTCTGTTTGTCTAGACTTCTGGTATTGGTATATGTTGGCCATGGTCTTGTCTGTTTGTCTAGACTTACGATCTGTTGATTTTGGTATTGGTATCTGTTGGACATGATCTTGTAGGCTTGTGTAGACTTACGAGTTGTTCATTCTGGTATTGGTATCTGTTGGCCAAGGTCTTGTCTGTTTGTCTAGACTTCTGGCATTGGTATTTGACGGTCATGGTCTTGTCTGTTTGTCCAGACTCACGAATTGTTGATTCTGGTATTGGTATTTGTCGACTATGATCTTGTCTGTTTGTCAAGACTTACGAGTTGTTGATTCTGGTATTGATATTTATTGGTAATAGTCTTGTCTGTTTGTCTAGACTTCTGGTATTGGTATCTGTTAGACGTAGTCCTTGTACGCTTGTCTAGACTTACGAGTTGTTCATTTTGGTATTGGTATCTGTTGGCCAAGGCCTTGTCTGTTTGTCAGGACTTACGAATGGTTAATTCTGACATTGGTATTTCTTCTAACTTTAATTTTGAATGCAAAATGTAGTAAAGTTGATTATTACAGATAAGCCAATGGTCTTCTAAGAACAGTTTATGTTGATGGGTAGTAATCAATGCTTTATGTTTAGTTGGTATTTATTTGTTTTCAGGTTCTAATGCCTATGTGTATCATTGTTTTGAAGCTAAACAGAATTTCACAGCAATATAAAATGTAATTACAAACAGACTAATGTTAATACAAATCTCAGTATAAATGGCCATTTCGGACTTAACGTTTTTCAGTCATATTTCTAAAATTTGCAAAATTATTTTGACAAGCTAATTGTAAGAAGTTAGTGCGTTCAATTAATCCCAGTTACGTCATGTTCAGATTGGTCAAACAAAATAAATGATTCTGGTATTGAAATTCATTAAAATGGTTTAACAGAGATCGGTTGACTGCATGACAGGACTTACTACGATCCATTAATATCCCACTTTAGCCATGTTAAGATTTATCAAACACAAGTAAATATTTCTTGATATTGAAATTCATTGAAATACAGATCGGTTGACTACAGGACAGGCCTAACTACGATCAATTAATCCCAGTTAGCCATGTTCAAATCGGCCAAACACAAGTAAATATTTCTTGATACTGAAATTCATTGAAATGGTTTAACAGAGATCGGCTGGCTTCTAGGCAGGACTAACTACGATCCATTAATCCCAGTTGAGCCATGTTCAGATCGGGTTAATCACAAGTAAATATTTCTTGATATTTAGATTCATTGAATGGTTTACTGTAGGACAGGAATGGCTGCGATCAATTAATCCTAGTTAAGCCATGTTCAGATTGGTTGCGGTTAATTAATGTCAGGTAAGCCATGTTCGGATTGGTCAAACAGTAATAAATATTCAGAAAGGAATATCTGCGGTCAGTTAATGCCTATAAAGCCATGTTCAAATCGGCTACGATCAATAAATCCCAATTAAGCCATGTTCAGATTGACTGCGGCCAGATTGACTGCGGCCAATTTATCCCAGTTAAGCCACGTTCTTATTGGTCAAACACAAGTAAATATTTCTTGATACTGAAAATTATTGAAATGATTAAGAGAAATTGATTCACTGTAGTAAGACTGGAATGGGTGCGGTCAATTAATGCCTGTTAAGCCATGTTCAGATCGGTCTTGAGTAAATATTTTCTGATATTGAAATTCATTGAAATTGTTCAGCAGTGACTGATTGACTCCCTTAAATGGATCTGATTTCTTAACTCAGGTTAAGTTGACCGCACGGATTATTTTAAACGAACTTAAGACTAAAATTATGTTTGGAATTAAAAATATATGGCTTTAAACATCACTTATGAAGCAATTTACTGCAATAAATATGACGTATCAAACAAATTTGGTATCTAATTATATATCATATGTTCATGGAGGAAATAGGTTTCATTTGTTAATCACGTTTAATAGTTAGAAGTACATATTTTAACTTTCAAAAACTATTTGAAATGCATTTTTTGAAAGAAATTCACTGAAATAGTGTAATGAAACAGGACTGGGATGTACATGTATAACAGGTGCCGTGATAGTGTTGTTGGTTTTTTTTTTTTTTTTTTTTTTTTTTTTTTTTTTTTT
>JAOXYJ010234334.1:0-10175 GCA_028566555.1 Lithophaga nigra | reverse complement strand
CGCAACGTTACCGACGTTACAGCTAAAGGGAAGTAATTCAATTTCGCGCCATTTGTTGCTTTTTAAGTACTTTCCGTAAATATTTTTTACCAATCCGGTGACCCCACTTTTTTATATTTTCAATTTGTTCAGCAGACGAAATTCTTTTTTATATATTTCCCTTAAAGATTTTTTCAATCTTCGATTTTCGTTATAAAATTTTGATTTGTAAATGGCGCGAAGAGATTCTTGACCAATTATCGTGAACATATTTTCAAAAATGAATTATTATAAGACAATATTTAGTTTCTGTTGAACACGAAGTTATCAAAAGTGCTCAATTTTGCCTGTTATGACATTTTATTACGATTTTATGTTATCTAAAATACACATCTCCCACCCCCTGCAAAGTAGCCTGAAAACAAGACGGCACAAATCGAGAACGAGGTCGATGACCCCAATTTTTTTTCCTCTTTTATTAGGAAGTTCTGGTTGAGCTTTCCTTATGTGCAAAGTTTGTTAAAAATATTATTGGTAGAATGCAATAGTAAGAGAGATTTGTCTTTATGTCCTAGTTGATTAAAATATGTTAAGAAATAAAGACATTACATCCTATTTACGTGAACGGTGTTTACAGATCTGCATCCAAAATTCGGACCCTAAGTATGCGCGCTTGTAGTGGACGGAAGTGAACTCCAATCTCTATGAAACTTCAATTGAACAAAATATAAATAATTTTCTATAACATTAATCTAAATTGGTGAAGTAAGTATTAGATTTAGCAACGTTATAGGCACTCCAATTACGTAGAAACGAAAAATTACGAAAAATTCGCAGATTTGGCCGCCCGGACCCGTCCGGAACAGGTTAAGACCAACTTTTTTAACCATATGTCAAAAGAATATAAATTTATCTTTCATTTGAGTCTAAGTTTATAAACATCGGTTAAGTAATAAAAAAATACAGCCAAAAAAAAAAAATTTGAAAAATCCGAGAGAAAAATGAAGAAATGATATCGTTTTTTAGGACCGATTTTTTTCGTCCGGACCCTATCGGGACCAACCCCAAAAAACGTGTATTTTGAAGGTAGAATCATTTTCCAATCTTTTCCAGTTTACAGAATGCAATTATTATTATTAATAAAAAAAAAATACTACGCTGTAAGATATAATGTGTAAATAACGGAAAATCTGTTACAGTAGGCAGCAAGACAGTCTGCCTGTTAAATGTCCAAACTGACGCCGAATGATGACTAGAAAGACAGTTATCTTTAAAAATGCAAGAGACAGACCTGCGCTTCATTATCTTATGGATGTTTTGAATTTTCAACAAAAGTAAATACAGTAGATCAAAAGGAATAATGGGTACCATACGATACTATCCTTCTACAGAGTCTAAATGCACATAATATGACAGCTGTATATAATGCACAACAATATGCAACGATCCTCCTCAAGAGTCTAAGTACACACAAGAGGCTCATCTGATCATGTATTGCTCACCTGGTTACATTGGGTACAATGTAAAACTACATGGCTCGATGGTGACCATCTTAGAATTCCAATCGGCATGCCATATGCCCTTTTGGAAAAGAACTATCCAGTGATCATTCATGAGTAGTTCTGGTTTAATTGTCTTTCATGTTTCAATGAAACAGATCTTTAAGATTGTTCTCGATAGGGTAGAATGTTAAACTAGACAGCTTTGCAGTGGCCACCTTGGAATTCTGATCGGCAAGAAAAATACCAACTTGATAATGGACCATCCAGTGTTCATTCAAGAACAGCTCTGCCTTAACTGTCTTCTACATTTCAAAAAAAGATCTGTTAGATGATTTCCCCTACAGTCCTATGTGAAACTACTTGGCTCGGTGATGGCGATTTTGGAATTTCGATCAACATGAAAAACAGCACCTTGGTAAAGGAAGACCCAGTGATCAGAATAGGTACGAAAACTGAAGGATCAATCGACATCAATCGTCTGTCAAGGGACGCATCAAGACAAATACAAACAAACATACAAGATACAGCCAGAAAAACTGAAATCAAGGATGAGCAACACGGATCCCACCAAAAACATTGGCTGCACTCAGCTGCTCCGGATGAGTAGGCAGTGCCTCCCTCTTATTAGACACCCGTCCTGTTGCCCATTGTCAGGCACGTGAAAAATTCATGTTCGAGGAGAAGAAAGATGAAATTATGACAAAGAAAAAGATTAGAGTTCATTTGAAAAATGGATACGATCAACCAATTTATGGTGACGACCATAGAACGTTTGAAGGGGTGCTGTGGGGATCACTTCATATATACGATATACTAGCTATGAGCCTCCAGAAAAGGTAGTGATTTTCGCCTCAGAATATATGATTAGGTCGCTAATTACAGATTAAATATCTGATAAATCCTATAATATTTACACAAGTAATATATCAATAGCCCTAGATTCTTGGTGTCAGACGCAAATCCAACATATCATCAATAATTAGATTTATAGATTATACTGATTATACTGGGAGTTAAAAAGCTTTTGTGTCCAAGTGGAAATAGGTCTGTATTTCCTGATACAATATATGAATAGGTGTACATTTCTGGAATATGGAATAAATGAAATTGCGGGTTGTCAGAGTCCCACCCCTTTCTATATCATATGAAAGTGGCCCCCGGGAAGGGATAATTTCGACCTGGGAGCAACATAACCTTGCTGAGAACCTTATCAGTCAACAGTAGATCCCTGTCCAGAAAATCATTGATCACAAGATCTGGAATAAAGCATGAGTTGAGAAATGTAAACGCCATACGCCGGTGCTCCAAGAATATAGCTACAAAGGAATGGGAAGTTGAAAGCTGGTAATGTCGTCAATCTCAAGCTCGTTTGGATAGATTAAATGGAGATAGTCATCGAATCGTGAATTGTTCAGTGACAGGACATCATCTACGTAGCAGAAGCTGAAATTAAAGTTCAATTCCGATCAGTCATGAACAGTTTCGGTTTAAGTGTCTTTCATGTTTCAACGAAAAGATATTAAAGATTATTTACCAGAGGGTCCAATATTAAACTACATAGCACTGTGAATCCTGGAATTTCGATCGGCATAAAAAACAACAACGTGGTAAAGGACCATCCGATGATCATTCATGGACAGTTCTAGTTTAATTATCTTTCACGTATCAAAGAAAAATATCTTTAAGATCATTTTCCATTAGGTCAGATGTTAAACTATGTGGCTAAGTGGCAGCCATTTTGAAATTCGAGTCGGCATGTAAAATACCATCTTAGTAAAGGATCACCCAGTCATCATTCATGAACAGTTCCGGTTTAATTGTCTGAGCTGTTTTTAAAACAGGTCTTTCATTGTTTTTCCAATAGGTTTCAATTTTAACTATGCCCCTTTTCGGCGGCCATCTTGGATGTCGGACTGACTTGCCGGATATAGGTTGAAAGCGAATTATCCAAGAATTATATGTACCATGACTGGTTCTGTTTGGCCCAGTGGTTCTGAAGATCTTTAAAAATTTACCCATTATTGACCAAACAGAGGACATGCTGGCCATCTTGGATGGACGGTGGAGCTGCCGGATACAAGACTGAAAGGGAACCTTCCATAGACCAACCATGCAATGTTTGGTTCCAATATTGGCCAAGTGGTATTAGAAATGTGAAAAGCTAACGACGGACGACGACGCATGCCTAGTGATGGCTACATCTCACATGGCCCTTTTGGACCAGCTGAGCTAATAAAACGGCTGTGGTATATGATGCAAAACAATATACAACTATCTTCCTGTAGGGTCTAAGAACACATAAAACGGCTGCTATTTATGATGCATATCTATATCTCATACCGTTAGATATGTATTTTTTGTAGAATTCTCTTTCGTGGTCAAGGAGGGGTCGTGGACACAAACAGGACACCATGCCCGAGAACATACGTATCTTGTGGAATAATTTGCATACTGAAAAATATATATATATATATTTATTAACAACTGAGTAACACGTTGAAGCATAGCAGTTCAGAAGAAGTAGTAGATACAATACAGGACCTACCTTCGCTTAAGCCTATGTATATGTGAAATGGCTTATTTATTTAATGATTTGAACTATAACAAAAAATTAAATATATATTGCGCAAACACTACATATGACAATTAGTGTTGAGGGTGTGTCAAATTTCAAACTGTAGTTAAGCAAAAAAGTGGATACAATATAGGGCCCACCGCCACCAGCATCTATGTACATATAGAATGGCTACTTTTGCTGAAATTATTTCCGCTTTGAAGATAGATTAAACATATGGCATACATCTCTCATTACAGAAATTTAAGTTTTGGGAACTTCCATATAGTGTAGAGAGATGTGGTTGATACAAAAGGGACTCCAATTCTGGAGAACCCATATGTGCGTGTACTAGTGGCTCATTTGAGTCTGTTGCATTCACCTAGTTCTAATCTGACCAACTGCATCTTAGAATTTCAATCAGCATAAAAAAAGACTTGATGAAAAACTATCTTTACCGTTTTTGAGTAGTTTCGTTTTATTTATGTCAGTTGTTTTCGAGAGGGTCACATTCACGTACACTACCTATAGTGTTCAATGTTACACTGCATTGCAGTGATGCACATCTTTGAATTCTGATTGGCATGAATAACACAAACTCGGTGATGACTGTTAATCAATTATGAAGTTTGGTTTCATTGTCATTTGTCTAAGCAGAAGACCTTTAAGCAGCTTTCACATTCGGTCCACAATGTTGCACTGTGAAATCCTTCTTGGAATTACAATCAAGAAAAACATAAATTGGTAAAGGATTATTCCAACGATCATTCATGAACAGTGTCAGTTTAAGTGTCAAAGTTGTTTATACCCATTTCAATGCAGTCAAATGTTAAACTATGCTCTATGGAGACTGTAATCTTAGTAAAAACCATACAGTGATTTCGTGAAATTTTAAAAGATATTTCACTTAATTAAAAATCAAATGGTTCTTCCCTAAATTTACGATATTGATACTTTTGAATGCATAATCAGAGACATAAAACACAAAAAACTGGCAACTCTTTACTGTTCATTTAAATTGGTTAGATGCAATATCAAAGGTTTTATTTTGATATCTTGAGTAGAGATATTTTTTGTATAAAAGCTGAAATTTCATTGGGCCCGATGATGTGATAACACAAGGTTTGGTGAAGTTACCAATCTCTTATTACATTATATGTCTGTGATATAACCCCCCCCCCCGCCGAGAGCAACTATGGGGTTTTGACGGGGTGTGCGGAAATGGCCTCAGAAAAGGTATACCCCCGGGGGTATACCAGAATATAATAAAACTGAGAACCCGAAAAAATAATTTGAAAGAAATATATATCTGACAAACAGTCAAATTTAAAAAAGAAGGGCACGGTGGGGTCTGGTCACGAAATCCCGAACTTAAAAAGTTGAAATCCCGAAGTCCCGAATTTAAAGTAAGAGCAGATCCGAATCCCAAAAACCTGAAATAGTAAATCCAGGATCACGTAAGGGTAAATCTCAAATTCCCGAGCTTAAAAAGGCCCAATCCCGGAGTCCCGGAAAATGTCAACCGCTCAAAAACATACCGGAATTAATACTGTTTCTATATCAATTAAAATCGCATGTAAATGACTGATGAACTGAATGGCACTAAATTTGCGACTGTTGCTTGTTACTGAAAATACTACCCATACAAAACTTTTGAAAATCACACCCGAATAAACACCAACATTTTGAATTTCTGCGCATCCCCCTAGAGACGAGTTTCCAATTAGTGCATTTTCCCTGAAAATGTTGACGTCACAATATAGATTTTTTAACGTCACAATTTTCAACGACGCGATTTACTCCCATTGACCCCGGGTCAACCGGCGTAATTCATTCATAAACAACAATGGGAAATTGTCTAACGTTGTATAGGTTAAAACCTCCTTAACCTCCCCCCCCCCCAAAAGGGTGTTCCATTTATACGAAAATGATTAAGGTTTCTTGGGATGATCATTTCAGTTTATGTTTGACTGATCCCTCGCAGGGACAATAATCGTGCAAGATAAAACATAATTGTTCAAATACCAAAAAATAAATAATCACGTTTAAAATACCCACGCTTCTATCTAGAATGCATTTCACCTGAAATAAGCAGTTTTGGCGGATGATATGAAATCGACAGAGGATCGAGGATGCAGATCAGTTGAAAACAGTGCTGTAACATGTATAGATGTATTATCTGAGATTTTTTTTGCATTATCCTTATTCCTCTGCAATAGGATAAATAGGTTTTTATTCAATTACAGGTAGAAGAATCATACATTAATACAATTCATATTTCGGTTGGAGGCCCCCCCCCGAAAAATTCTTTACTCCTAGATGCTTAGTAACGAGATGATGTATTTTATTGGTAACTGTGCATACTAGACTATTGCGTTAAGCAGATTAAACATTTGAACCAGCAGTTCTGCAGAAAGAGTCCCCTTGATAATGTTGCTACATGTAGTATTATCCTCATACATGTATATATGCATTCAATTAGTGTTTCCACCACTATGTCCAACGTACCTGAAAAACTCAAATCTTGATTAAAATCAGGTACCTAACAGTGACGTCATGTTTTTTCCTAAAAACGGAAAAGTCATTGTACTACAACACTAAGCTGAAGTAAATAGTTACAACTAAATGGTATACAAGGTATAGTATTTTTTATTTGGTCTGGTACTAGAAAAAATATTTCCCCAAAACGACTTTCTAGGTTATATGGGACACACAGTAGTTTTTAAAGAGGTCATGCCACATACGTGAAGGGCAATTGTCAGGGCACATTCAGAGCACATGAAGGCACTTTGTCCAGGCACATCTTACAGCCCTCAGATATCCATAATCACACAAACTTTGTTTTTATCAGCACTGGGACCGTACATATGATTCTAGGAGCACATTTTGGATGACACACAACTTTTCAACCATTTGTGCGATGAATCAACTGACTCCATACGATTGATCAATGAGATGTAGAACATGTATATAATAAATGTATATGAACATTAGGGGATGACCATTTGATTTTCTGGGTGGTAGGGGCTTAGAAGATTTTGTAAATAAACAATTTGATCCAGGCACTGAAGAAAAAAAAATAATTTATTGCATTCAATTTCGATCCATCCACACTCAAACCATGCCTTAATGCCTTACATGTACAAAATGTATATGAAAATAAATAGTTTTTCGCCCGCTGTACGGTAAAAAAAATTAACGGTTATGAAGATAAAAATAAATAATTTGATCGAAAAACCTACTCTCTCCCAAAATGAAATGGCCAATTGGTCATCCCCATTCACCTTTGGTGTAATACATTGTATGGAAGAAAAGCTGAGCGATCATAAAAAAATATACAAAATATTATTATACTTAGGAGATAACTGTATTGTATTTTAAGCTTTGCGGGCGTAAATCGTGGGTTTACTGTCGCAAATTGAGTTTACCTAGCGACGCGTAGCGGATCTAGGTAAACAGATATTTGCGACAATAAAACCAAGATTTACGTCCCCAAAGCTCAAAATACAATACAATACAGTTATCTCCATTCTAATGCAATACTAAGCAAAATATTTTATTCTTGCTTTCGTTTGGGTCTAACTATCGCATTAATTAAAACTCCGCGAAATGTTGTTGACGACTTTGGCACATAAACGTCACAGAAACAACATGACGTCATCTGAACACTTCCAGTGTAAAACGTAAACATCGGACGTTTTTTCGGCTGCGTGTACTCTTTAATTATGGATAAACTTTAACAAAAAAAGAAATTTTAAAGGTAGGCATTACAATTATTTTGTCTATTGTTGTAAATATGACATGTAGGAATTCACGTTTTCAAAATGGCAGCTCCTTCCTTAGTTACACACATGTATTTTGAGAATTTTACGCTGAATGTTATCCAATCAAATCCATCGATACATATAAATTCCATTAGATTGTACACATGTATGAAGATTCATAAAACACATGGAAATGTCAGTTAGTAGCTGTATTTATAAAACTGAACACATAATAACAGTCCTGTGTACCAGCCCCAGAAAAGAAAAAGTTTGTCCAGACTAGTAAATCTTTTACAGTTGTATGAAGTTCATACACTGTACAAATATGTCAATATTTTTATTTCAGTTTGTTGGTTGTTGGGAGTTTATCATCACTTTCAGCAATTTTTCAGCTACATGTATCTTGTGACTACCAGACTTACTGGGGGAGAAAGCCCGAATAGCTAACCAGCTGACTCGGTGAAACCCAGACATGATTTTTTTCCGCTTTTTTAGTTGAAGATTTTACCGTTATTTCTCTTTATTTTACCGTATTTTGACATTCGGTAGCGTCATTTCTGCTTTTTTCTCGGAGACCAAAATCATGTCTGGAAACCTCCAACCTTAGGCAGGTATCTGGTGACCTTAACACACGAAACAGGGCGAGCGGGGCTCGGACCAGTAAATCAAAATTTTAATTTTGAGGACTGTAATACATTTACACTCTGAACAGTGAAAGAATTAGGATTTCAATTACAAATGTAACTAGAACTTCGGGCTTGTAAGCAATGCGATTAAATAGTGAGAAACAAAAATTTTAGGTCAAGAAAAAAATACCTGTGTTTCCGCTAATCTGACCAACACCAATTGCCAACCCTAAAGTTTTTATTGGCATTTTTGAGTACAGCACTGTTAAAGTCGGGATGTTTTCTAGTAATATATAAGTAAAAAATATTGAAAAAATAAAATTTAATGACGACCTACTGACCCTAATTTTTTTAGCCTGTTAGGGAAAACACAGGTATGTATTTTCTTGGCCTTACTAGTTCGACATAATTTTTTTCTAGATTTAGCTTCTGGACTTACTAGTGCTAATTTCAGTGACTGTCTGAAGTAAAATAAAATGAAATATTATTGCGACTTTCCTGTTACCAGTTGTAGAGAAATTACAATTTTAGGGCACTTTCTAGGTTCACACAATAGCCATAGCAGAAAGGTGAAGTCACTAATTCAATACAGTATTGATCCATTTGGACATATGCCGGTTAACCTGATCATGTTGATTTCATAATTCATACTTCATAGTGCAGTACGACATGAGATATACGTTCTTGTAGGATGACAGTACCCGCAGTGAAGCTATTATATTTCAGTACGCCAGTGTTTAGGAAATTATTGTCAGTCTTGAGTCCCCATACCAACTAAAACATAGTGAGGCCTCTTAAATTGAAATGTTAAAGGTCATTTGGGCCATTAATTTTAACGAATATGTCAACTATTTTATGCCTTTTGGAGCTTATGCAGTCCTATGATATTTGTACTTGTAATTGTGAGTCTCTGGATCATTCATTGAATCTATTTTTAACTCATGAGTTCAATAGTAACTTCCGTCTTGGCGTATACTTCATTTAAATTAAGCACAGGTATATATTTATATATCAACAAATAGACTACATTCCATGGCCATAGTTTTAATGTCCAATCGAAATGCATGCCCATTAATTCCAAAACAATGTGATTCGATTCATTGAAGGCTGTCAATCACCAGCATTTGGTTTAATGGGGATATAGCAAGATTTTGGGGTTTACACTCTAAGCCAAAATCTTTGTTTGTGTTTGAATTTCTACATTCCGTTCATACCATGTATAAGGCGTTGTACCCTGCAAATGGAGAGAAGAATGGTTCCATTTCTATACCCAAGGTTCCTTATAACGTTAGAAAAGTGCATTTATTGACTTGATAATATTAATGAACCAATCCTACATGTACTAAATGAACAATAAGATTAAAAATTTCAAAGTATAACCAATCTGTGATCACAAAGTTTGCCTCGTGCTTGCATAGACTCAGAAGAAGCATTATATTTAATACCAAATCTGTCTAGTAATAGCATGGTCTGAAGAAGCAGAACAGTTCATGACAAAAATTTGCCAGTCGAAGGTTGTGGTGTATATTAATTTTTCAAAAAAATGTCAAATTTTGTTGATTTTTTACCATATGACATGTATGAAGACAGAAATTGTTTAATGCAAGAATTTTAGACAAATCTACAAATCTTGTTAATTTCAAACCAGTATAAGTATTGACTATTATTATATGTGTAATGAGACTCAAGTTTACATTTGAATTATCTCCCTTTGCACAATAAAATCCATACATTTTTCATTTCCATTCCG
>JAOXYJ010234333.1:0-16634 GCA_028566555.1 Lithophaga nigra | reverse complement strand
AACAAACATGGTTGCTACTGTCATTAAAAATAGAAAATTTGAAATATTCTTCTAGAATCTTTGTGTCAAATCAAATACTAACCTGAAAATACTAAGAAACCAGGTGAGTGATAAAAGCTCACCTATAGTTTTTAATCAGAGATTATTGAGATTGAAACAAATGTAATAATAAGACAGCTGGTTTGAAACGTAAAATTATGCACTCTTGAATAGGATTCTCTACATTCATTCAAAAGGATCATTTTGTGAATGTTACATAAAATTCAAATCTTTCATTACCTTTTAATTTTTAAAGTTGTTAAAGGATTTTTCAGGTAGTCTATGAATTATTGGACAATGATCAGTCTTCACTGACAGAAAATCTAGTTAATTTTTGTATGTGATGTCATTGTACTGGACTAAAATCTTGCTTCTGATAAATTTATAATAACTTATATTAACGCATTCTGAATCCTGAAAACATAATCATATAATATTGTACATATAAACAACAAAGGAGTCTTTTTGAAACGGAATTTTCTTTTAAATAAAGTTAAAATGATAAAATTCTTACGTCTGATGTAAATGTTTATTTGAAATAATATAGTATATTTCGAGTAAAAAATTAATTCAGCATCTTGTTATTTTCAGAAAAAATACATCTTTTCCCATTCTTGGATCTGATTTAAAATTGAAATTTTTTGTGTCAACAGTGCTTGCAAGAACTGTTTTTCATTGAAGGTTTGCTGACAGTAACAATTCCATCACCAACATACTCTGTGTTACTTGGCAACCAATTGTCAGTGGTTTGTACTGTATCTGGAACACCAAGTGCTACAAATGTCTACTGGCAGAAACAAGAAAATGATGGCACTTTTACCAATCTCGATATAAGTATCAACAGTCGATACAGTGGTGGTAACCTCAACAGCCCAACATGGATTATCACTAATGCTCAATTTGCTGATGAAGGTGTATACAGATGTGTTGGTGTAAATGCCGCAGGAACTGCCACTAGTATCAATACACAGATAGATGTTACAGGCAGTGAGTATTGTAGTTATTTCATGTCGCATGAGGTTTTTTCAAAGATAATGACTGTGGTTCATTAAAATTTCCCATATACATGTAATGTATTTTGTGAATTTAAGATATATAATATATTCATCATTATCTAATATTTTATACATTAGTTGAAAGTATTTGTAGCAAGCTGGTAGATGTAGGAAGACTTGTTAATTCTTTCTTTCTGGAAATATAGATGGCTATTTCCTGAAATGGATTTGACATATCGGAAATTGCATCATGTAAAACTTGATGATATGGCTGAAGTTAGTAAAAAATGTTATCTGCATCTTTTACCAATCTAAAGATATTTGAGACTTGAGAATTTTGATAGAGTTTTATCTTTTAGAATTTAGTTTTTCAGGAATAACTAGTAATGCTATCTGTTATATATTATTACATCGTAGTAGAAAAATAGTATGAGAGAAATGTGCATTTTAAGGTCATCCAGATTTGTAGCATATATTACTAGTTTGATTATAGCAAGGGCTTTTAAGTAGCAAGGGGTATAATGTGTTTAAACTGTCCATCAACACTCTAGCAGTCCATATTAAATCTTTGTCACTTATTTTCATAAAATTTTGGCGTTCTATTACTAATACTCAGATCAAATTTGAATAATAGCCGATATCAAAAAGTATCTATAAGATAAAAACTGTTTTAAGCTGATTTTAAGAAATGGACCTGGAGAGGTTAATATGTCTTAATTTTACTATCAGACCGGGAGCTATGGGTATGCTTTCTATATTGAAATGCTTCAACAGAAACTATTGTGGAAGTACACTTAGAAGTTTAAAATAAATATTAACTTTCAAAAGCATTTTTAGCTCGCCCGAAGGACCATTTCAGCTATTGCCATCACTTGGCATTTGTCGTTATTTTCAATCTTCTAATATAAAACCACTGCCAAATTGAATCATACTTTGCAGGGATTATCCTTGGTATGTCCCCTTTCAGAATTGTATCCAGCAGTCTCGCATCCCATCCAAGATTGCCGCCATGTCCTCTGATTGGTCGAAATTTGGTAGAGCATCTTCTTCTTGAGAACCACTGAGCCATATGGAACCAAAATTGATTTGTTTAGTCCTTGGTTGGTCTTCTTTGAAAACTGCATCCAACAACTCCAGCTTCCTTCCAAGATGGCCGCCATCACACAACATAGTTTGGTATAGGACCCTTTGGGAAATATGTAAAAATCTTCTCCTCTAAAACCACTGAGCCAATTTAAACCAGACGTAAGTTGAATGTTCCTTGGTTGGTGACTTTTCAAAATGTATCCGATGACTCCAACCTCAATCCAAGATGGCCATCATCGTGGGACATAGTTTAACATAGTACCCTATGGGAAATATGTGTAAATTTTTCCTTGTGAAACCAAAGAGCCAATTTGAACCAAACTGAGCTGAAAAAGTCCTTTGGTGGTCCCCCATCAAAAGTATATGCGATGAATCTGACCGCTTTCCATGATGGCCACCATAACATAAAATAGTTTAACATAGGACTGTATGGCAAATGATGTGCAAAAATCCGTTACTCCATTGAAGAAGGTTACTACCGTTGAACTTAATTTTATGTAGGACCCAATGGGAAACAAGAAATACTGTGAGCACTAAGGGATACCCCCTTCCCCCTTTTGGTAAAACTGTTAAGTTGAATTATCTCCCCTTGAAGGCATCTGACACCATTGAAATTTCTTCATGCACATCTACATATAGTGCCTAACCATCATATAAAGTTTCATCCAAATCCATTCAGGGGTTTAGGAGGAGTTTCCTTACGAGGTTTTACTCTGATAAATGTCAAAGTCGAAACTACAACTTGAATTATCTCCCCTTAAAATTATTCAGCTGCAACCATCTTCCTTCATGCACATCTACATGTGATGTATAACCTTCATGCAAAGTTTGATCTAAATCCATTGAACGGTTTAAGAGGAGTTGCGCTTACGAGAAATGTGGACAGACGGACGGACGGACAGGCAGACAGGGTGATTCCTATATACCCCCAAACTAGTTTGCGGGGTATATAATAATGTGCAAAAGTCTTTTCATCTTAAACCGTAGTGCCAATTTAAATCAAACTTGGCTGGAATGGTCCTTGGGTGATCCCCTTTGAAAAACTTATCTGTTGACTCCAACCTCTGTCGAACATGGTCACCATTGCAGAACATATTTTAACATATGACCTATACAAAATACGTGCAAAACTCTTATAAAAATTACTGAACCAATTTAAACAATGCTTGGCTTGAAAGTTCCTTGCATGTTTCTGTTGGGATGGCCATCTTGGATAAGATCAGAGTTATCAGATAAAAGTTTTGAAAGGGACTCCCAAGAACTGTGGTAACCATGTCTAGTTTAGATTTTCACGCATATTTTATCTTACGAGTTGGTGACTGAGGTCGAAATCATCAGATAATTTTAAAGGTGATCACCAAGGGACCATCCAAACAAAGTCTGGTTTTATTTTCCTATAATTAATTAGCAATTCTTTGGGTGGTCTTCTTTCAAAACTATATATTAAATGTATTTGAATTTTGCCGATTTTTACCAGTTACTCAAGTTAAGCATATATAAGCAAAATGTCCCTTATGAAATTGCTGGATACATTTTCGCCAAACTAGGCAGAAATGGCCCATGGATGATCCTTTTTTGAATTGCGGTCTGCGGTTTGACTGTTGTATCTGCCTTCCAAAATAGCCATTGCTACTTCTTCACATAGCCGAAAGTATTTTACTTCCAAAACAAAAATGTTGTAAATGTAAACTATATATTTGTGTGTGTGTGTGTGTGTGTGTGTGAATAAAGTTCTGAACATGTGTTCTAGGGTTTGGGTGAAATTTTTATTTTTCCAGTTTTAGGCCTTTAAGCATATTAGGTATAAATAAATAAAATTTCGCTAACTACTGGCTGCTAAGTCGATAGCTCGAACTTGCAGGGACCGTCCAAATCAGGTCGAGAAATGCATGGTAAAATGATAAAAAATAGACTTGTATGTGGTGAACCTGTTCTTTATTGTTAACAGCTGTCATTTCTTTCAATGGTCAGTTGCTTAATTATGTTGAGTCAAATTGGATTAAGTTCCTAGTGTAGATGCATGAAAGTGAATCGCTATATTTACCCTGGTTTTACTGTGAAATTGGTAATTTCGTCCATTTGGAAAATGCAAATTGGACAAAAATTGGCAAAAACGTTTGATAGTATAGTCCCCATTTGTTAAAAAGAATCGAAATGTGCAAATATAGAAAGTAATGAGCTGATTTAGCCAGGTGAGCGATACAGGATTGAGTGATCCTCTAGTTTCTTAGTTTATGATGTTGTATTTCCTTTGTGCACATTTAGTTCTACATATATTGAAACAATGTCATTAGCATACTTATTTTATTCAAGCACAGCATATTGTCAGCAGTTTTTTTTGCTTACAGAAACTAGTTTCATAGTTAGCAGTTATATTTGAGCATGATCACAAGCCATTGTGTTAAAGAAGTTATAAATTTTTGTTGAAACAAATGTACAATAGCATGCTTAAACCAAAACAATTGTAATATCTGGTTACTCGGTGCAGATATCTTTTCACATTTTTAAGACTGGCTATAAACCTTTACCAACAGATATATGTTTGTTTTTAATTTTTATTTATTTCTGTATTCCTATCCACAACGATCAAAAATATATCACTGTTGCTACAACTCAAGAATGAGTTCTGCCATTAAGATACCAGAATTACCATTTTTTTAGGTTTATACCTATTTATGAAAGGTTGCAAGGTTTTACTATTTATCCCATATATATTTCTTTGATACTCTTCCTGCTTTGTTTTAGATGTGCAATTAACATTGATATGCACTAAAACTTGGAAAGCTGTGATGTAGACATGAACATTTGAAATTGTTCACATAATGTTTATTATTATTATTATTAGATGGAATTGCAGTGTCAGTACTTAGGCCAATGATTGTTATTGCAGATGGCTTTACTTTTAGCATGATGGTTTTATATGAATGATATTTTAGCGATTTTGATTACAACGCGGCCATTTTGTTTGGAATTGTTGAGGAAATGAGAACACGGTAAGAAATTAACATTGTTTGATATAACATATTTGCAAGGACACATTTATTTTATATCTATATATTATTCACTGCAGTAAATAACAAAAAGAGTACTACCAGATTAACTCACATATACCTTGGTTCTTTTCTAAGAATGTGGTAATGCAAACTCTCATCATATTTGTTTAATTAGTTCACAAAACGTATTTCTCCAGTCAGTAATTGTTGTTTTGAAAATATTTTGATAATGTCCAAGATTATGTTGAAGAAACGTAGTACAAAAGAATACACGCTTTTCCATTTCAATATATTTAACCTTTTCTATTATTCAATAATTTACGTACTGTGCTATTGTCATATTATTTTTGAAGTATTTACTGACATATATATTCGGTGATGGTTGCTTCTTATACCTGTGGTCATACATTGATAGCTGTTACCATAGGTGTTTTTGGTAATCTGGTCAGGATGCTCTAACTTAACTTCAATCAACCGTTTTACAGTAAAATTTTTGCATCAGGTAATTGCCAAGTTTATTTTTGTATTTTAAACTTGGTAATTCTTACAACCAACTTAAAACTGATCAAGATATTGTCGGAATTGAATTAGTAAAGAATAAATCAAATGCATGGTACATACAGGTAGAAATGTATGTCTGAATTGTTTGGATTGTAAGGTATATGTGTCAAATGGTGGTTTATTTTCAACGTTCCATAAACAGAGGTTTGAATGGATCAACTGATTCATATTACAGAGTGGAAGAGAACAGATGCAAGATCCTGCTTTATTACTTTGATGAGATATAATGAGACATTTTTTAACGTAATGTCAAATCATATTTTCTCCGCCAACATTCATTGATAAGCATGTTTCTCTGTTTTCATTTGTTTTATTTTGTTTTGCTGTAGAGTTCAGTATTTTTTAGCATCAACACGTTTCAGCTATCTATGTCATATATCTGATTCCCTTTTTTGTGAAAAGTAGTTATGAAATTTATATACATTTGCTTCTAGTTATTCTGAACTTGAAAGGACATTTAGTGGAAATGGTAATCCAGATTATATTTAGATAGTTATTATTTATAAAATTATTGGTCCAAAATTGTGATTTGATTTATCCAGAAAATTGACTTATCTGTATCTCAGATTACTTGAGTTGACTTTATACGATTTTGTTAATTAAACCCATTTTATAATACATTGTTTACACAATAACTTACCAAAATTTATATTCTTGCATGTTGTATTAAAAGTAAACTTTTGTTAAAACTGACGTTGCAAGGTGAAATTGAATCTTTCTTTCACTTTTCAAACCTTTTTAACTCTCTAAAATATATATTTTATCTTCTTCTTTAACACTTCAATCTAGCGTTTATAAGCTTTACCTGCTTATAATCTGCTTACAAGTATATAATATAAATTGATCACTACAAGACATTGAAAATAGTAATTTTTTTTGGGGTGCACTTCGCTGAGAATTTATGTTTTTTAGCTTTGTTCTAAAGTGTATTTTGTCCAAAAAAGTTTTTTTCACGTGAGTCATGAACTAACAGTATTTGCAGACTATTTTCTGTCTTTTACTATAAATTTTCAGCTTTCTATGTCAGTGTAAGATCATAACAAAGGTGTTATATTTTTTTAAGACAGAGTTGTATTAACTGTATGTGAAAGAAGGAATAATAAATTTTACATAAAATTACTTCAAATATGTACATCAGTGTTTATGTCGTTTATTAAACGTTAAATGATTAATACAAGTGATTTCTGATGCCCAAAGCAAATATCCGTGATTAGAAGGAAAGATGAGATGGTTAAGGTCTTAAAATCTTTATTATGTTAAATGATAATTTCAGATGTGCCCGTTGTAACAATTGGAACACCAAACTATAGTGTGGATTATGGTAATCCAATAACACTGGGTTGTACTGTAGTTGCTAGTCCTACTTAGACATATGTCAGCTGGACAAAGACAGAATCGGGTGGTAATCCTGCTGTTATAGATCTTTCAGACACTGATAAATATTCAGGTTCTGTAATTGGAACACCATCTCTAACAATAAAATTTGCTGACCTTAATGATAGAGGCACATATGTATGTACTGCTACCAACAGTGTTGGAACGGGAACCAGTTCAGGAACAGTTTTAAATGTAGTTGGCGGTAAGTCATTTATTTTATTTCATAACACCTGTGCGGATCAACTAACAGTGCAATATTCGCTGAGTTCTCAGCTAGATTTTTTAAGGTCAATGACTGGAGCAATTACAGAATCTTGATAAAATATAAAAAAATGTATTAGGGATAAATGGCATATCGAATTTTTTATGTAATTTTTTGTAAAATCCTTTCAACAGTATATTATATCAACAGTTTTAATGCAGATATTATCATTTCCGAGATGTAAGACATCAAGAAGGCGAAAATTCATTTTTGCAAATACTGGAATTTTAATTTGTAACAGCTTTATGCATTTTTGCCAATATTTCTAGATGAACTACAGGTTTATTTTGATAATAGGGGTTTCTGGTCCCTAAAAAGGGGCCTAAGAAGTTTTTCAATTTTTGTACATGGATGATTGAGTCCCTTGTAAGTTCGTTTGGTTGTGACAACAAATTTTGTGCAAGTCTTTAATTTATTTTTGATATAAGGGATCAAGAAGGCAATTTTAGTAAGGCATAAGAATTTTTTATATTTCATCTGATTCCATGTCTTTTTTCAACATCTGTGAAAAGAATGCCAACAGTTTTTGGATAACTATCACGGTCTTTAAGATATAGAGTGTAAATTACCTTCTCTTGTCAGTTTGTTACCCTATATTTCATTTTGTGATATAATTGATATGGGTCGTTTCGGAGACGTATAATACACGAGATTGGCTTACCCAAATATCAGTTTATCACGCGGCCCCATGAAATTTTAGCTAGATTAAAAACATAACTAAAATTAACATAACTCAAAAACGGATCAAAATATCAAAATAAAACCTTGTATACTATACTCCTACACTATCCAGCTTTCAGTTTTTCTTTAGTAGAACCGTGCGATTTCAAAAGCCTACAAGTGGATTCAAACGGCAATAGATGACCAATTCACGCATAAACTGATTAGAATTTCTTCATTTTCCCATTATTTTTGCTCTTTCTTTGCTTACAGTGATGAAAATTTTCAATATTTACCAATAAAATCAGCTAAACACTATTTTATAATAAATGCCAAAATGCAACAAACAAGTTTCAGTCAAAATATTCTACTTATCAAAAAGTAGTTTTAAAAATAGAGTTGGGGCTGTTTGACATTTCAGCCATTTTAAATGGACAGTTAAAGAGTTGCCAATCTCTTGTATTATATATCTCTGGTTACATGAATTTTTTATTAAGCCTTTTGATTGATATTAGAATGTTGTTTGTTTAACGTCCAGCGTAAAGCCTTTTGTATATATATATATATATCGTATTAATTTCTGTTCGTACACTTGCAAGTTTTATATTAATAAAAATTTCGACTAATATTCATTATTATGAAACCATTAGAAATAAGTTTAAATTATAATTTCAGGTTTGTTGACAGTAACAGTTACCAAGGATTCATATACTGTACAGTTTGGTAATGCAGTAACATTGGGTTGTTCATGGTCTGGTAAGCCTGCTGCCAATTTTATCACATGGCAGAAGGTCATTAGTAATGTTGCCATTGATATAAATGTTGGTGGGAGTAATCGGAAGTATATTGGGTCTACGGTATCCAGTCCATCACTTACTATCACAGATGCGACCAACGATGACAACACTGATTATATATGTACGGCAACAAATGCAGTAGGAAGAGCTTATAGTGAAAGAACATCTCTCGATGTTACTGGAAGTAAGTTCCAAAACAGCTGATATCCATACTATATTTTCACGAGGTATTTCGGGCAAAATTTGTTTTGGAGTCAGGCGGTTGATCTTGATATCACATTTACTTCCTTCTGGGAATAAATACTGATTCATAGGAGGGAACATTCATGACATATTGTATGTGTGTTAATTATTTGTTTTTTTTAGTATACTTGGTGATCTTGTATATGATTTTACATTTAATGTTCAACAATCCATAGAATAAAAGAAGAAAATGCTTTCATTTTTCAATATTAATTTCATTTTGTATTCTTTAATATTCCTTATATGTTGCAATTTCAGCATCACAATGGTAATGCTTCTTATATTGCAGCTGTTCCTCAGGTACAGATTCAGAAAGGATCATATAGCGTCAATTATGGAAATTCCATAACACTGGAATGTATTGTTACCGCTGTCCCAGCTCATACAGAAGTCAAATGGACAAAAACAAAAAGTGGATCTTCCTCTGATGTTGATGTTGCTAATTCTGAAGGAAAATATAGTGGTGCCTCAATCAATACTCCTTCATTGACAATTTACAATGTTAATTTGGATGATGAAGCTAGTTACATATGTACTGCCACTAATCAGATTGGTACCGGAACCAGCGCATCAACTGTACTAGATGTTATTGGAGGTAAGGTTAGGGTAGATCCTGAAAACATTAGGAACTTTAGGTATTAGTGTAAGGTTCTACGTGTGCAGTTTGTTTCTCAGGTTTTAAATACTGTTTTGGGGACATAGTTAAAAAACTTTTGCCCGAAGAAAAGTCTTATTTTCATTAGATAGTTTATAGAAATCTCCAATCTCCAGTGAAAGTTAATATTAGCTGAAAATATGTGTAGATAATGTGCAGAATTTTGTTTGAGAATAATTATTTGACGTACTGCAATAATTTCAGTAATTAATATGCATAAAAATAGATTGAAGGAGTTTGGTAAAGTTCCATGTCATCATTCCAGTATTGCACCAAAACATGTATAAAGCTTTGTAAATAAAATTAATCAATCCATATTATGAAATGCTCGTTTGTTTAAAATTTATGCAACTAACATTTATTTGGTATATAATTAACAGGTAAAAACCATACACGTATGTTAGAGGACGGAAATTTAATCCTGTTAGTTAATTTTATATAAATTAAACCTGTATTAATCAACCTCTGCTTCTTATGTCACAGACAAAAGTAATTGAAATTTAATTTGTACTAGTACATACATACATACATACACACACACGCACACAACTTACCATCTCAAACATGATTGATTATGATAATATATTTTTTATGTTCCAGGTTTGCTGACAGTCTCAGTACTTCAGGGTCCATACAATGTACAAGTTGGTAATTCAATTACGATCCCTTGTATAGTAACAGGCAATCCTGCTGCCACAGAAGTTAAATGGAAAAGGATCCAGAATGCAGCATCACAAGATATTGATGTTGTGAACAGTGGTGGAAAATATTCTGGATCAACCGCTACTATTCCCTCCTTGACAATCTATAATGCACAGAAATCAGACTCCGCAAATTATCAGTGCACTGCCACCAATATAGAGGGAACATCTAGCAGCCAAGAAATTTACCTTAATGTATTTGGAAGTAAGACATGCTATAATACATTCGTTGAATAAGGTTGTTATACCCCCCGCAAATGGAGTTTGGGGTATATAGGAATCAGCCTGTCTGTCTGTCCGGACAAACTTCTACATCATTTGTTGGATCCACTTGAAATTTTATATACTCGCTCACCTTGATGGGTAAACATTTCGACAGGAACGATTTTCCGATCAAATTGATTTTTGGGGTTTTTCATAACAAAACATGGACTTAGTCTGTCCAACATGGGGATACTCATCTTGTTTTCGTAACTCCTACTAAACCAGCAAAGAGAATTCAATGAAACTTTGACAGAAGCTTTATGGCATAATGCCATTGTGCATATCCTATTTTTCTCGATCAAATTGATTTTTAGGGTTTCCCATAACAAAACATGGATTTAATCTGTCCAACATGAGGGTACTCATCTTGTGTCCGTTACTCCTCCTAAACCAGCAAAGAGAATTCACTGAAAGTTTGACAGAAGCTTATGGCATAATGCCATTGTGCATCTCCTATTTGTTTTTCGATCAAATTGATTTTTGGGGTTTTCCATATAAAAACATAGACCTAGTCTGTCCGACATGGGGTACTCATCTTGTGTCCGTAACTCCTCCTAAACGAGTAACGAGAATTCAATGAAACTTTGACAGAAGCTTTATGACATAATGCCATTGTGCACCTTTTATCTTGTTTTTCAGGCAAAATGATTTTTGGGGTATCCTATAGCAAAACATGGAATTAGTCTGTCCAACATTGAGGTACCCATCTTGTGGCCGTAACTCCTCCTAAACCAGTGAAAAGAATTTATTCTTTTAGTTTCAGTACTCCTCCCTGACCACTGAAATTAGGTAGATTTGGAAGCGGGGGTATACTTAGTGGGCCCTTCTCGCAGTAATTCTAATTTAATTTGTTCTCATCTAAAATCTGAACGCTCAAACTTTACATGTTCATAAAGCAGATGAATTCATTTATTTGATCATATCTTAGATTTAAGCAGAAAGAAACCATCACTTTGTATTTTTTATAAGTCTCATTCCGAATGACACCACATGGAAGTCTCTATAATTGCAAATTAATCGAAAACTGAAAAATCCCTATCTAGCATTTTCAAAATTTCTACAAGTAAATATTTCAGACCATCAGGCTTGAACTGATCAATATAGTTAATTTTAGTGCAAAAGACACAAATACAGTTGTTTCATTTGATTGTTTTGCATAGAAATCTTTCGAGTTGAAATAGATTAAAGCAAACGTGAATTAATGATATTTCATTACAATGAGTTGAAATAAGATCAAAACAAAAATCTTTTATTGATATTTTATAACAATCTGTACTATTCTGATACAGATATTCCAGATGTGCAGATTCCACTAGATACATACACTGTAGAGTTTGGTGGTAGTGTTACCATACCATGTACAGTAACCGCAAATCCACAACAATCCGTTGTCCAGTGGAGACGATTTGTTAAAGGAGCACTGCAAGATATTAATGTACCAAATTCAGGAGGCAAATACTCCGGCTCTACATCAACTTTTCCTGGACTTGTTATAAACAATGCTGACATTGGTGATGAGACAAGCTATATGTGTACAGCTAAAAATGATGTAGGCACAGGACAAAGTCAGACAAGATTTCTTGATGTTATTGGTGGTAAGTGTACTCTTTTGTGTAGACTGAAAAATATAATTTACCATGATTTATGAGAGGTAGATACAAGGAGTCCTACCTCTCTTAAAAAACGTAAAACCTTCAATTTTATCCAACATCCAATGAATAATTATAGAATAGATTAAATCAATACTTTAATTTAAAATTGATTTACTGATATTTTGCATTAATTTTAAAAATATGACATTTGAAAAATATTTTAGTTAGTAAATATATGATTTCAAAATACTGTGGTTTTTGCCAAAGCATTTCGTTAACCCTTTCCCGTTCATACTATTCTGAAGGTCAAAAAGGATTTCATTACTTTTTTCTCACAATGGATTTATACAGGTCTTGTGACAGCAATGAAAAGATCATGTGACAGCCTAAAATAAGCCTTAATAAAATATATTCAATTTATGATTTTCAAGCCTGCTGCGAGACTACTCGGATGCAACTAGATGTGATTCGACATGAACCATAAGAAAACATAATAATTTGCTTCATCCAGAGTTATATTTTGATCAGTTTAACCTGTTTTTTTGTACTATAATGATAGAAATTGTTACTTTCCCATCTGGTTAAAAAATGGCGCATTTTAGTGATTAGTTTTATTTTTTATCATGTTTTTCTTTCCATTCTTAAATCAATTGCTTCATCTAACAGTGCTTCAAACTGCTTTGTAGAAAATTGTAAATTATTCCTTTTGAACGTGCAGTACCATTTTCAGTTACTTCTAGTTTATCATTTATTATCCAGTACGTTGTAAAATTTTGTGTATCATTAAAATTTTAGGATTACTAACAGTTACTATTCCATCAAATCAATACTCCGTGCAAGCTGGTGAGGATGTAGAGTTAGTCTGTATTGTCTCTGGCACACCGGCTGCTACCTCTGTTCTTTGGAAGAAAATACCAACAGGAGGTAGTGTTGCACAGGCACAAGACATTAATGTAGGAAGCAGCAATGGACATTTCACAGGAGGCACAGTTTCCAATCCTTCGCTCACTGTTAATAATGCTCAAGATGATGACAAGGCTAATTATATCTGTACTGCAACAAATGCTGCAGGAGTTTCTCAGAGTCAACAAAGTGCTCTTAATGTGATTGGAAGTAAGTTATTTTTTGCAAGTGATAGTGGTAATGGAAACGATAGTATGATGTAAAAATGTGTTGAATTAAGGCCTTGTCTTTCTAAAAATGATGTAGAGGGTGATTCAAGGTCAGTTAAAAATACAAACACTAGTTTCAAAATGTTTTTGTCTTAAGGCTTCAGAGTTAAACACAAAATTCATAACTATTTTTATATAAAATTCGGTCATGGAAGAAAAAAGTACGAAAATGCAATAAAGAAATTCAAAAAAGGGAGAGTACTCACGGTAGTGCAGTACAATGCATTGTAAGTTTTGGAAATTTTAAAAACTAATTACCTGAATACCCCAGCAAATATGCCAAAAGCATTGTCATTTCTGAAATACAGGAATCGCAGTGATTTCAGGTAGAAAATTAGTTCCTTGTGTTTTTCTATCAATGAATTACTTATATAATAGGGAGTAGAGAACCTTGCTCTTAGGCAGACAAACGCTTAATTATGTCATATTTTTAATTAGAAATTGATAAAACAGTTTACTTATGTATATACCAGAGAATAACAAATCTCAATAATTTTTACGTCAAAATTAAGACGAAATTGTATATACCACAAATTAAATGTATTTAGATATTAAACAGTTTTTTCTTACATGAAATCTGGTAGCAAAGGTGAGGATAAATTCACTGTTAACCTGAGATAAAATTAATTAAATATTTTTACATCATTAGTGTATTGACTGTCTTGTTTCGTTTAATGTGTTAATTCATACTACAAATATGTATGCTCTGAAACAGCTAGCACATGCTTTATATTTGGATATATTTTCAGTAAAAATAACAATATTTCAATTTTTTTCTTGGATAGTTTAGGCATCGTCAAGATTTTCAGTAAAGTAACTACACCATAATGTAAAGAACATTTAAAATATTGGCAGAAGATACGAATTTCAAAAACAAATCGTCAAATTATTGAAAATGTAAATATTAGATGAACGAAAAAAAATCAGAACGGACTTCTGCTAAAATAGATTCAGGTTTCAATAGAATTCCAAACAAGCTGTCAACGAAAAAAAATCAAATTACTGTTTTATTGTAGGTATTCCAACAGTTGTCATTTTGAATCCTCCATACAGTGTATCCTATGGTCAGACAGCGACCATTCTGTGCCAGGTGACTGCTACACCTTCAGCTGATAATATCATATGGTCCAAAACCATTAATGGAGTTACTACAACTGTCAATATTGCCAACTCAGATGGGAAATATTCTGGTTCTAGTGTGACTAATCCTTCATTAACAATTACTAATGCCAATATCAAAGATGATGAAGGAAATTATATTTGTTCAGCAACCAATAGTTTAGGAACAGGAAACAGTGCTTCAGTTTTCCTAGATGTTATTGGGGGTAAGTAGTAAAAAGTAAGTTTTTAATTCTATTGTTGTTTGTTTTTTTATGTAGGAAATTATCATAATGATGTTTATCGTTCAATCTTCTGTTCAGTGGAACTTGCAGAGCAAGACGATAACTGAAGTTTGCGAAGTCTTAAAATCAGAGGACAAAAAGACCATTATCAAGGAGGAATCAAATATAAACACGAACAAGGAAGAAAATAAAGACACAACACTAAAAACATATAGCTAGAAATGTACAAACTCCCCCTCTCCACCCCAAAAAACGTGGAGTGACATCAGATGGTCTGGTAGGGTAATCATTTTCTACTCCATATTTGGCTTAATTACTAACTTAATCATGATAAACGCAGGTAGGATTTGCTAGACTCTAGGTTTAACTTTTTAACATTAAGAAAGCATGTTTGAAATTCATTTTTCATTCAAAGTACAATTGGTAACCGTATACTATAAATATTTATAATAGTGTAATTATATTGGTCTAAGCTTAAAGCTGGAATACCCAACGGTACTGAAATAAATCAAATACTTACAGGATTGCTGGCTGTAAATGTACAACAAGATAAATATTCGGTCCAGCGTGGAAATTCTATTCAGATGATTTGCACATGGAGTGGAACACCAAGTGCTACATCTGTAGTGTGGAAAAAATACATTCAAGGAACACCAACAGATATTGATGTTGCCAATAGCAATGGGAAGTATGGAGGATCAACAGTTGCTTCTCCACCCCTTACCATCACTAATGCAGACCAAAATGATGAGGCTACCTATGTGTGTACTGCCACAAATGCAGAGGGAACTTCATACAGTCAGCCTGTAAACATTGAAGTAACAGGAGGTACATTAATACACTTAAGCTTAATCTAACTGTCTACTACGCTTCCTTGTTCTTTCTAATCAATTTTCAAACATTAATAGTGAGATTAAAGGTCGTTCGAGAAAAAGTACATTTGTTGATCGTTTAGAGGAGAAATAGAAAAGTAGCAGCAGATAACACTTCATTGTATGAAATAAGCTGATTTCAGCGTGTTATGTGTAATTTGTCTATTTTCCGTAGACATCATTCGTGTTATGCTGTATTAACTTATTAATCTAAGAAAAGATTTGACTGATAATAAACACAAAATTTTACTATGAGCCAATACACTGTGAACAATTATCATGGCTCTGCTATGAAGCTTAAAGTCATAACAAGTGGAATAGAAAAGATCTATTCATAATTTCTTTTATTTGAACATGTAAATAAATATAGAATCTGATTACAATTCCTTAAACAATATGCAGATCGTCAAAATGTGTAAACAGCGCTAAAAATCATGTACATCTATACATCTCTAGAATATGATAATGTTTTTTGGTACTTACTGATTTATGTAAGGGTGAATAAGTGAAGAGATAAATTAATTAAAACAAAACCTAATTGTTGTATAACCACTTGAATGCTTTGCTTGAAAATATGAAATAATACATACAATAGAACTTTCGTAGTTCAAAACTTGAATGGCTCGAACACCACTGATCATTCGAACCCGCTTTTTCAATCCAATCAATCAGATGAACTTTGATAATTTGAATACCCCTATAACTCGAACTGTTTTCAACGGTCCCTTTGGTGTTCGAACAGTGAAAATACAGAAATGACAGGTTAGAATGAGATCACTGATGTTCATAATATCATATATCCAGAGTACAAGACGACATCGTCACCAACAAATGGTTTTTGACATCCATGGACGACTGTTTTGTTATTAGGGCCCCGCATCGATATGCCGGTGTCCTATAGTTTTCCCCTTGTCCGTCTGTCCGTCCGACTCCGTCAACAATTTTTTGTCCGTCCGTCCGTCAACAATTTTTTGGTCGCAGATTTCTCAGCTTGTATGGAAGGGAATAATTTGATATTTGGT
>JAOXYJ010234222.1:0-10175 GCA_028566555.1 Lithophaga nigra | reverse complement strand
GGAAATTTCCCTGAACAGTCTAATGAAAATATTTGAAAATTCTTTCAGAATTTTCGTGCAAAATTACACTGTGACAACTCCTCCCAAACCCACTAGCTTTGGACCCCAAAGCTTCAAAATATTTTGTAAAATCTGAAAATATTTATATTTAAACATCAAGCAACATTCACTAGACAAGTAAAGAGTACAAACAATACGACATTATATGAAAAAATGCATATAAAAAAAGAGCAAATTAAGTCCTGAAATTTCAATGAAAATGTCTCTATTTCATCACCGAAGCATCCGCATCTATCCAACGGAATGACATCTTCCTCAGTAATCGCTATTAATCCAACGCAACGGTATTTCGCAAATTCCATCCTTGAATATTGGCTCCAATATCATTTTTTTCTAACGCAATGTTATTTTGCAAATCCATCCTTGAATATTGGCTCCTTTATCATTTTTTTCCAACTATTTAACTATACTCTTCTAAAGCATATACGATTCTCTTCGCACATTACATAATGCAATCACTTGATTTTCTTCATAACTATATATTTTTGTAGCACATTGTTTTGAACGCATAATCCAGTTGGTAATTATTTTTATAATTATTACAAATTTCAATCATACGATGCCATTGGAAATAACATAAAGCTAAACAGTGTGATGCCATCAGAAAATTTTGTTTGCAAAAATGCATATTGAACACCTTAAATACAAAATGTAAATCTTGATCATCAAGGTTCTTTAAATTAAAAAGATGTATTGTCATGTCATTACTAAATAATTTAAAAAGAAAACACACACATATTTACACTTATATACACTACTAAACAACCATACAGCTGGGACTTCTAACTTGAAAACAAATATGAAAATTTAATTCATGAGAGAGACCACGATTTTGGTAAGGTTTTATGAGTGAAACTATTTGCAAAGTCTCGTACCCAAGTACAGAGAAAAATGATTCCTAAAAACAAGCAAATATCCTGTCTTGCAGGCTACTGGTTGTTTCAAGAAAACATCTGCTATTACAAATTGTACATCTCTTAATAAAATATGGAGAAAATGATTCCTAAAAACAAGCAAATATCCTGTCTTGCAGGCTACTGGTTTTTTCAAGAAAACACCTATTAAAAATTGTAGATTTCTTAATAAAATATGGAGAAAATGATTCCTAAAAACAAGCAAATATCCTGTCTTGCAGGCTACTGGTTGTTTCAAGAAAACATCTGCTGTCACAAACTGTAGTAACATCATAATATATATTTTAAAAAGGTCCAAATTTTTAGGGATGGATATTATGAAAACAGAAATCATTTAAGTGCAAAATTTACCTCAACATACAAGCAGGTTGCGAATGCATCTCAAACCTATAAGTTAATGAAATATTACATCTAAAGATTTTCCAATAGACTTAAAAAACAACATTTAATGTTTGAAATCTGTTATATTAAACAAGACTTGGGTAAAGCTTAGTTTGACCAGCAGTCTGATCTGGAATGTCAGCATTATTTTGAGAACATGCTGAAGGGGGGTTTAAAACAGTAACAAAACCTTGATGTGTCAAATATATATAAGCGTCAAATGGTTGCTCTAAAATAGGTTTGATTTTGTGACGGTTTATCCAGTTAAGGTCCAAAGTTGTTGGAATCTGAACAGATTGTTGTGTCAATTTATTTGTCACTTTAAATGACGACCATACAACAAAAAGTTTAAAAGATGGAAATGCGGCAACAGTCAAATCTTGAACGGATGGTTTGGAAAATTCATAATAGGATGGGCACAAAGATAAGTTCAAAATTGGAATCATTGCACAACTACCCCCACTTGTTACCTCTAAAACTAAAGTGGTGCATCTTTTATGTTTTGACCTATACAAATAACAAATTAAAGTACACAAAAATATCAGAACAATAATGCTTAACATCACTGATGCATGAACCCATGTAAATTCAGATACAATAAAATTTTCAAGCCTTGTAGAAAAATCAACATTTTCAGTTTCAGGTAACTGTGTTGGTTTGTGATATATAAATGAAGGAACGCTCTGGGATTTTACATTTGACATTTGTTGCATAACTGCCATAGCAGTGGCCATCTTTCGTGTTTTACAAAATAAAAATACGAAAGCGAAAAATGAAAGAATGGCAATGCCTAGTGATGAAAAACTTATGACAGTATTAAGATCTGGCCAAGTAGTTTCTAAGCTTATATCTCCAGACAACAACGGTTCTGTCAGTGTTTTAAAAATAAGTGCATCCTTTTTAGCTGCATCAGCCATTTTTCTCAAATTCAAATGCATTGATGCATCTGCAGCCAAAATCTGTGACATATTATGTGTGTAAAAGGAAAAGTTCGGAATAGACATGTGTACAGGTGATGCAAAGAGTGAATCTGCCAAAATTTTATCAAACCTTTCTTCATCAAAAAATTCCTGTACAAGTGCTAAGTTAACAGGGTGTAAAACTGATAAACTTGAACTAGAATTGTAACATTGTACCAATCTAGGTGAAAAATACAATTTTGACGTATGAAGGGAACATTTGCATGGAATGTTTACTACACAGAATGCACATCCAGGTATCTTTCTTTGGCTTTCTGGACAATCAAGATTCAAATCATTACCTTGATAAACAAGCACCGAAGTTGGTGTTAACTCTATAATATCATGAGAAATAGAATTTTCCAAATACCTAAAGTTGCAAAGTTCTGATACCTGGTGTACATTATTTTGGAACAATGCTAATGAACATTGAGAAACTGTGGTAGGTATAAGAGCCATGTTAAAGTTACAATAAACAGTTGTTCCATGAACACAGTTTGTTAAATCAGACGCTGTTAGTGGTAAGTAGTAGTCATGCTGGTGAGTTAAAGCTAGATAGTCAGGAAGATCCAAAAGTTTTGTAGCATGTGGCAAAGTGTTGTTAACTGGAACAGGAAAAGATAGGATTTTGAACAGCTGAAGTGGCTGAGCATGCGAAGATATTGGAAATCTGACTGTGATGTACAGTGACGAATGGTTACGGGTATACATAAAGTTTGAGTTAGTATAATAGTAAGACGCATGGAAATGTGTCAAATAAAAGCCAGGATAATATTTAGTGAGTGTGGTCTGAATTTTATGGAGAGTCTGGGTAAGAACATGCTTGGGAATAAGCAAAGGGGAGATTCTACCCTCTACCAAGGATTGAACGGATGTTTGAATCTGAACGAGATTAGAGCGCAACGTGTTAAAATTATTTGTTAGTGTCACTAAAACTTGAGACATGTTCATCATGAAATGTTCCAAAGAACTTAATGAAGTCTGGAAAGAATGGGTAATTTTTTGAATTTCGTTGGAATTTTCTTTAATTCCATGCAACAAATTTGTTGTTCGATTATCAACCACCTTCATAAAAGATGAAAGATGATCGCCGTGTTGCTGGAGAGCTTGACTGATTTGTGATGTCCTATGATTCAAGGCATTTATATGACTGGCCAGTAAGTTCACATCTCCCATTGTAGCAGTGCCAAAAAGGCCTTTAGCTAAAGTACCAATAAATGGGAGAAATGAGCGTTCCTTACGTTCAAAATCAAAAATCTTTGTTTGCGGTACCAATGTATGTATAGCCCTTATAGTTGCAGTTAACTCATTTTCCATCGAATGATGCAAATGCTTTATAAAATAAATCATGCTGTTTACAGAAAAACAATCGTTTGCTTTGCTTGAACAAAATGGCAATTTAACAATATGAATGTCCTTAGGAAGGCTGACTGTAAATGTGTGAAGCCACGACTCTCTTGCAATATACAACTTCGATTCTGGTCTAAACACCACTCCATAGTTAAGACGTTGGACTATGTCATCATCAGGTGTCGACACACCTCCAACAGCGGCTAAACTTATGAAGACTATGTAGGTGAAGAAAAGACTGTTCCACCCAGTCAAAGAATGGCCTACAACGACATTAAAACAGAAAATTAGATGTGTCAGTTAGTCGAGGGTGTCTGTATGTTTGGCCTGAACATACAAACTAGCACTATGACCTACAGAATGACCTGTAAAAATTTTTGACATAAACACATCCAAATTTCGAGAAAATAACGTGAAGAGACCTCTATCATTGAATGATATAGATTCACAGACTGGAGTAGAACATTGTCTATATGCCGGCAGTTATTCTTCCTACAAGCCGTATAGGCATTGAGTCATAAGTTTACCAATTATCTAACAACAGACACACCAACAATAAACTCAATACATGATACCCGTGTATCAACCTATCAGTTAAAAAAAAACAATTACAATAAATCCAAAAAAAAATTCTAATACCTACAATATCTGTAAAACAGACATTTCTTTGCAAGATAAAAGTTTCTTTATTGTGGCTTAAATTGTGATTTACGTCGTGTTCCTAGTTTTGTAAATTTATGGTTAATCACTTCCAGCATATCCTGATCAAAACTAGCATCAGGTTCCCATGTACATGACCCATCATGCCATTTTACATATGTTTCACGACGACCTCTCCTATATCTACCTTTAAGAATCTGTTTAATTTCATATTTTGTGTGTGGGTTAGCATCAGGCAGAGGCTGCTGAGTAAGATTCTCATTAACAGTCTGATTTTCTGGTTCATCATCAGATTCAGAGTCAGAATTTTGTTCTACCGTATTGTTCTGTATATGTCTATTTAATTTTTGCCTGTGAATTTCTGGACGAATATATTGTCTTAGATTTGTTGCATTTATTAAAGATGTGAGCCGTTTGTTATCAGACACCCTACGTATGCCATATGTATAATTTGGACCAATTTCTTCAATACGGTATGGTCCATCTGCCTTGTCACAAAGTTTGCGAGCAAGACCTTTTGGAACTTTGTGTGTTTTTAACAAGACATAATCACCTAAACCAAAAATTTTAGTTTGAGCCTTTTGATCATGACGATCCTTATCTTTTTCTTTGTTCATGGCATCATTTTTCTGTGCAATTTCATGGGCTATTTTTATGTTTGAAATAAACTGATTAAGGTAGTCTTTAGTGTCCTGAGGTAAAGAATCTTTTGGTTCCAAAGCAATATCAAAGGGCAACTTCATTTCCTGGCCAAACATCATATAAAAAGGGGAATACCCAGTAGCTGAAGACTGCGCTCTCCTAAAAGCCATTAAAATACTTGGAATGAGAGAAGGCCAATTCAGCTGATTTTTGTCACAGTAAGCCCGAAGAGATTGTGCTAATGTGCTGTTTTGTCTTTCTACAGTGCCATTCGTATTGGCATGATAAGAACTGGTGTGATGCTGAGTGATCTGAAAAATCTCACACATAGCCTTTATGATTTTAGACATGAAAGCTTGTCCGCGGTCAGACATTAAAACACGAGGACTTCCATAACGAGTCACCACACCATTGTACAAATTTGTGGCAATTTCCTTCGCACTCTGAGTTTTAAGTGGGAAACCTTCTATCCACCTAGTAAATGCATCTACCACTAGAAGAATATATTCATACCCTTCTGGTGTTTTTGTGAGAGGACCCAAAACATCAATATGCCATCGGTCAAAGCGACCAACTGGTGGCATTTTGGTAAGAGGAGGGTTATTAGGGTGACAGTCTCTTTTCGCTCTCTGGCACCTGTCACATGATCTGACATATTCAACAATATCTTGGTGCATATTGTTCCACCAATACTTTTCAAGAAGAGAAGATCTAACCTTTTCAATTCCTAGGTGGCCACCAGCAGCCAAAGAATCATGATAAGACTTGAGAGCATCCAGACGAAGACATTGTGGAAGAGCAATTTGCTGAATGTGTCGTAAATTTTTGTCCATGTTGGTATTACGACACCGCCTTTGGTACCAATGATAAAGAACCCTATCTGAAAGAGTATGAAATCGACTTTCTGAAACTATTTTGTCCCTTTCTTTTCGGTCATCTGGTAAGAAGCCAGATTCCAGATAAGAATAAATGCCAGCAAAATCTGGACATTGGCGTTGTAAATCTACCAACTCAGTTCTATTGTTTACAGTGTTTTGGAGCTTGTCAGCCTCAATTGCAGCAATTATTGGACTTTGGTGACCATCATCAACATGATCAAATGCATAGTAGAAAGTGACTTCTGTGTGCCAATCTTGACCTTCATTTAAAGAAGACAACTGTTCCTCTGAGTGAGCATTAGGATCCGACAAAGTATTGACCGAGAAGGGGTTTGGAGTTCGACTTAAACAATCTGCAACGACATTGCTTTTCCCTGACCTGTGGACTATATCAAAATTGAGTTCTTGCAATCTTAAAGCCCAACGTCCCAGTTTCCCAGTCAATTTTGCAGATTTCAACCAGACCAGAGGATTGTGGTCAGTAATAACAGTAAAATGGCTATTAGCCAAATAAGGGCGATAAGCCTCAATTCCTTTAAGAATGGCAAAACACTCTTTTTCCGAAGCAGACCAGTTTCTTTCCTCCTTTGTCAAAGACTTGTTTCCATAAGCAACAACATACTCCCTATTTTGAGAATCTAACTGGCCTAAGACAAAACCAACAGCCTCATCTGAAGCGTCACATGTCAGAATGAAGGGTTTAGACAGGTCTGGATAAGCTAGAACTGGAGCATTAACCAAAGCTTGTTTCATAGTTTCAAAAGCATTCTGACAACTAGGTGTCCACTTGAAAGTTTGACCTTTTCGAAGAAGAGAATTTAGAGGTGTAACTATCTTAGAATGGTCTTTAATAAAACGGCGATAGTAGTTTGCCATGCCGAGAAAGCTACGTACATGTTTAATAGTTTTGGGGATAGGGAATTCACTTATAGCTTTGGTCTTTTCGGGGTCGACCTTGACACCTTCTCTTGAAATTATGTGACCTAAGAACTTTATTTCATTAACTGCAAAGTGGCACTTATCAGGGTGTAATCTGAGATTTGCATGTTTCAGCCTGTCAAAAACTAGAGAAAGATGACTTAAATGGTCTTCAAAGCTACGACTAAAAACAAGGATATCATCAACATAAACCAGGACAAACTTCCAGTTTAAGCCTCTCAAGACATGTGACATCATGGCCTGGAAAGTAATGGGACTATTCATTAAACCAAAGCTCATACGCTTGAACTGATAAATTCCTGTTTGAGTAATGAAGGCACTTTTAGGCCTGCTTTCTCTTGAGAGGGGGACCTGATAAAAACCTGACTTTAAGTCCAGACTTGAAAAGTATTGAGCCTTAGACTCACCCACAGCATCGAAAACACTCTCCATATGGGGCAACGGAAAAGACATTGGTACGGTGACCTTATTGAGTTTGCGATAATCTATCGCCATCCTCATTTGACCATTCTTTTTGGCAACCATGACAACCGGGAAGTGCCACTTAGAGGTTGAGGGTTCTATAATATCATTTACAAGTAACTCTTTTATTGCTTTTTCCTGTTCTTCATTGACCTTAGGGGTTTGTCTGTAGGGATTAAGGCTTACTGGTTTAGCATCTTGAAATGTTTCAATATGATGTTCATAAAGGTGGGTACACCCTAGTTCACTTAAGTCACAAGCAAATATTGACCTATTCTCCTGCAAAAAGTTAGAACGTTTTTTCTTTTCCACATCGTTCAAACATGAATCAGACAAGTCAAACTTCAAATCTGCCTTGTTGGAATGTGTGGACACAGATGCAATGTGAGTTTCTTCTGACAAACTCTCATCCATACTATGGATTTCATCTGTGTTCACACATGCAACTTTTGCTATTTCTTTATGAGCCCTTATTTTAATGTCTTTGCCAGTTGGGTTCAGAGGGCGCAAAAAAGCTTGGCCATTTCTAACTCTGACAAGACATTTTGCCACTAGTAAATTTTGAAGTGCTGAACAATATGACTTTAAAGGTTCTAAAAGTACAGTACTGCCATGTGCCTGTCTGGACACAGACACTGGAATAACAGTTTCAGAGTGCTTGGAAATGGTGACTGCCTTTTTTGTCCTTACTAACCCTGCACTGACATCTACAGATCCAATAACTACATTAGGTTTATCTAACAGCTCTAAAGTGTTATCCCGAAAATTAATAAATGCACCATTTTTGGTCATAAAATCAACACCAAGAATGAGAGAGTGATGGAGCTGCTCAAGGACATGTACAGTCTGGGTAAAATTACTTTTGCCTATCCGAACATCAATGTCAATTTTACCCAACACTGTAACATGACTTCCATTAGCAGCTACAACCTGTCTCATATTACCTGGTATGAGTATTTGATTTGAAAATGTGGTTTTGTTCAAAAATTGCTTACTAATAACTGATATGTTAGCACCTGTGTCTATTAAGGCTTTAGTTTTAGTATCCCCAATTGAAACTTGAGTTGTGCATTTTTCTGAGTCCAAAGATGCCAAAGTAAATATTGTTTCTACTTGACTGTTTTCCTTATCTTTGTGCCTACCCTCAGACTGTTGCCTAAAGGCAGGCCCGAGTCCCTATTGACCACCTTTGTTTGCCACATGTTGTGTTTTCAAAGGACATACAAACTGAAAATGACCTATTTCCTTACAGTAATGACATGACTTATTGTTTGCTGGGCATTTGAACCTTGAAACACAAGACTTACCACATCCCGGACACTGTCCAGTAGGCTTTGCTGTAGCCTGTTTATTTTGTTTCATATGGTGCAGCTGCTGTGGCTGGATTGTATTTGATGGCATCACCTGTTGAGGCATAGGTTGTTGCTGTGGCATCGCCATTGGCATCGGATATGGAGGCATCTGAAAAAGCGGCTGCTGATATGGATTAAAATGATAATAACTAGGATTAGATGGCACATTATCTGGCTTAATAAATGGTGTATGTTTTGTTAAGGCAGCAATTGAGTCTAATCGTCCACTTAACTTTTCTATGACTTTGTCTTCTAATGAAGAAACTGCCTTTAAAATTGAGTTTTCAATAGATGTTTCTTTTGGTTTTGACAGATTCACAGTCATTTCTGCAGTTATTGACTTGTTCAACAAATCGCTCATTGAGGTTGGATTTTGCGGGATTACAATTTGCTGAATAGATGGTTTCAAACCTCTATAAGTTAACTTAACTAAAAATTCTTCAGTTACGCTTTTATTTTTATTGTAACCGAGTGCACGATGAATATACTGATCGACAGTTTCATTTTCCTGTTGTGTAAGGTTGGTTAAACCAATGTCCTCCTCCTTACGGAAACTAAATCTATTTATGAATTCTGTTTTTAAAGTGTCTAACGAATGTTTGACATTTGTATCTAACATGTTATACCACTGTTCTGCTATATCAAACAAGTAAAATGGAAAAGATAAAACTGCCTCAAATTCTGACATTCTTTGTAGTGTTACATATGCCATGAATGTAGTCCACCATTGCAAAGGATCTCCTTTGCCACCATAAGGTTTTAAGTTTACCTGGACCCTGTGTTGTGAAAACCCAGGTGGTGGCCTTAAAGTAGCTGAATTAATAGATTGTTGTGTTACCGACGGCTGCTGTATCATTTGGGGATGGTGTTGCACTGCCAGTTGTTGCTGTTGTGGTACCATGGGTGGTTGTTGTACAACTGTTGGCTGCTGTACTGCAGGTTGCTGCTGATGTACCACTGGTGGTGGTTGTTGTACTGCAGGTGGTCGTTGTACCATAACTGGTTGTTGTACCAGTGCTGGCTGCTGTACTGCAGGTTGCTGCTGTTGCACCACTGCTGGTGGTTGCTGTACTGCAGGTGGTTGTTGTTGTACCAATGGTGGCTGTTGTACTGCAGGTTGCTGGTGTTGTACCATAATTGGTTGTGGTACCAATGCTGGCTGCTGCACTGCAGGTTGCTGGTGTTGTACCACTGGTGGTGGTTGCTGTACTACAGGTGGTTGTTGTACTGCGGGTTGTTGCTGTACCACTACTTCTTGAATTGGTGGTGGTTGCTGGTCAATTTGCTGTATTACGAGTTGTCTTTCTTCTCTGCCAACTGCCATCTCTGGGTCCTGATTGTGTATGTCCCTGTCTTCATTGAGCTGGACTTCCTCCTGGTTTGCATTCTGTGGTTGGGGCATTTCCACTTGTGACCTTAACCAGTATCTCATGCAGTTAGTCGATGGTCCGGGATTTTTGGTTCTCCGCCAGTTGACACAAAGGAATTTTTGCTAGTGGTGTGTGTAGAGCTCTTTTGGCTACCACCGACCAACTTGACTACAAATGTTTCAAAGCACCGAGATGAATACCTGACTTC
>JAOXYJ010234002.1:0-10176 GCA_028566555.1 Lithophaga nigra | reverse complement strand
GTAATTCAGTATAAATGAAAAATTTGATTGCAAAGCAAGTTAATTAATAAAGATATCATTAATTAATAGTTTGCGTATTGGCTGAGTTATTGGTCTTCAGCCAGCTGCATTGTCCTTCGGCTTAGCCTCAGGCCAATACAGCAAGCCTCGGACCAATAACAAAGCCATTATGAAAATTGTTAATCAATAATATCATACATGTAGTACAATCCCGGATTGTTTCAATATGTACACATCAATATAATAATAACCTCATAACCACCAACTATATTTAATTTGACCTTTTTAACATATACAGAATAATTCTATGTTTTTTTAATATTAAATAATTCAAAGATGTCTTGAAAAATACACCTGAGGATGAACAAGTTAACAAATTAATTGAAAGGTAGTTATTTTAAGTTTTGTAATGCGAAGTACGTCATACATTTTATTATTCTTGATGCTACCACATCGCAAACAGAATGTACCATCACATCATAAACTTGTCCGTGAAGCCTGTGGGATATGTACACCAATTTTGTTTAAAAAAACACGTGTTGAACCAGCACGTTTTATTTACTTGGTATTCGTACATATACGCATTTCAGTCAGTCATTCGGCTATATTTTAAATGAAAGTACGCTTTGTATGGAAATGATGTAGCTTTTCGTTCTGTTATGCAATTAAGACATATTACATGCTATAATGTAACTGATATTTTTCGCATGACACCCACTCAGATTTACAAGTAATAATTTCAGATAAACAGAATATTATTAAAGGCTTCAGAAGCACTTCGTTAACCATGAATGCGTTGTAGTTATTCTGCAAAGTCTTTCAAATAGTAATTCAAATCATAGTCCTCTGTATTCAAACCAATCAAATCACAAACAGTAAGCAGTTTATGTTTTGCTTGTGTAATACTTGAACCCGTTACTGCAATATTGCAGAAAGGTTCTTCATCGTCTTCATTCCCACAATCCTCCAATGAAGCCTCAATCTGATTGTATCGAATGATGCGCTTTTGAATCAGACTGTTTAATAGATTCAATTTATATGTGTCTTTCAGTTGCTGTTTGTGTGCAGAAGGAACGCACATCGTGCCCATTAATTGACACTTTGGAGGCGGTTTGATAATTATCGGACGAATACCCAAACAGATCATAAATGAGCATAAGAGAAGATCAACCCCATAACATGCGAGGATCCAGTCTCTCAGATAAAAGCCACCCATTCTAGCATTTATTTCTATCAACTTTGGACCTTTTGCTGTCATTTTCATTTCTACATTAAAAACACCGTCCACCAATCCAATTTCAGTACAGCACTGATATGCTGCAATCACAATTTGACCTTCTTTGTCCGATGGAAGGCAAGTAGGCATTGACGCAGTTGTTTCTGTAAATCTTCCTTTCCTGGTAGGACCATTGTCAGACACGAATGCAGCTATCAGTTGGCGCTGATATATGATGATATCAACATCATGTTCTGTCCCATTAATGAACTCCATCAACAGCAGATCGTTTCCATACCCTAATCCGATTCCAGGATGGTCCTTTTCACAGCATAATCTTGACTTGATCTTTCTGTACGTGTCTGTACATTGTATGCCGTCATTTATAGGTTTAACACCAACAGCACTTGAACCATACTCAAGCTTCAACACGGCAGGCATTCCAACGTGATATACCGCATGGTTTATATCGGTTTCAGTTTTTATTTCGTAGCATTTTGCTGCATACAGATAGGTTCTAGGGAAATGGGGAATATCCCCTGTTCTAGTGCGAAGAACGCTGTGTGTCCAACTTTTCTTTTTAGCCACTTCTGCTGCATGTTTACCAGGACCATAAAGGTATAAGAGGTCACTGATAATAGCAGCGAGGGGCCCACAGTCTTCCCAAAAAGTTACACATCCATCAGTTACAAGTCGTTTTCGCTGCAGAATTTTAATTATTTCCAAGGCGTGGTCCTCGTCTTTTTTATGATCTAGAAAGTCATACTGAATGAAATATGACGCCATTGATGAAGCATAACTTGTATCGTCAGGGTCCACTAAAATAACCTGAAATAAAAGACATGAATAAAAAGCAAAGACAGAAAATATAATGACCTTAACTTTGTTGATTAAGCCAGAAATATCTATCAAAGTTTGACATCGTACTATCATAGGTTTCACTGAACATGTTACAGACGTCATATCAGATTGGGATCTACATTAATATAACAAAATAAACACAATAATAATAGAAATGTTATCTGATTTTGTCATCTGAAAAGTTGCAAAGCAAATTAAAACTAGAATTAATGTGAGCAAGCTCAAAGGGTCATACGCCCCGCTCAACTACACAGTGTGTCTCCCCAAGTCCATATTTTGCAATGGGAAACTAAAATAAATAAAAATAAATAATAATAAGAGGTGCACAATAGTATAATGTCATAAAGCTTCTGTGAACGTTTCATTAAATTCACTTGACTGGTTATTGGATAGTTACGATACAAGATGGGCATCCGTGTTGGACAGACTAAGTCCATGTTTTGGTATGGGAAACCCAAGATCTTGACTGAATTACGAATTGGAGGTCACAGGGGAATTATGTCATAATTTCATTAAATTCTTTCAGTGGTTTAGGGTAGTTTGGGATCAAAGATGGGCGCCCCTGTCAAACGGTCAAACGAACGAATAGTTAGACACACCTATCATTTTATACCGCCCGCAAAGTCCGGATCCCTCATCAAAAAATACTGTTTTTGCTGAATTTTTTCCTTAATCGTTGACATGGAAACCAGACCATTTACTGGACTGATATAATTCTCTGCATCCTGTTAGATTTTTGTAAGACATAGAGAATGGTACGGGTTTTCGATTCTTTAAAAAATTATGCAAATTGTATGCAAATTAGATGAGTTTTTGAAATAAATTTGTATCAGCAACATATAACAACATCAGTTTATCTAGGGAAGGGGCGTGGTTTGGAGGAGGGATGGGTTGGTGTCGATAGAGTGGAAGGATCAAGTCCGGATCACTCGTCAGGAAATACTGTTTTGCTGATTTTTGGGGCCTCAATCGTTGCCATCGAAACCAGACAACCAAATGCAATTCTCTGCGTTCTGTTAGATTTTTGTACATGTAAGACCTAGAAAATGGTACACTTATATGTCGCCTGTCAGTCTCTGTGCCTGTATTGTAGGGAGATATGGAGAGCCCTAGGGGCCAAAATTGGCAATTTTGGTAATTTTCATTTAAATCGCTAATAAAAAATGTGAAATTATTTCAAATTTCATAGATACAATGCACGACTATCCTACTTAGGTTTTACACTCAGGTTGAATGTTTTGATCTCCAGCATTCTGCCTGAGATAGCACTGATTCAGGCCATCCCCACCATAAATTGCATTTTTTTTTTAACCCTATCCCGTTTTTGGGGGCAATAGATTGAGATTTTAAGAAATGTAGGAACTCTAGATATCATGGCTTCCACTTAGTTTGTGGAAAACTTGTTATGCTTTCACACAAAACCCAAATATTTGACCTTTTGATGTATGGAGAGTCACTATCAGCATGAAACTGATCTAGCATAAATATGCTATGCGGGTCACTAGAGGGTTAAACAGAAACATGCCTGTAAACGGGAATATGTCTGTAACTGAAAACAGGCCTGTAGTCGTTAATATGTCTGAGGAAACATGCCTGTAACCAGAATGTCCTGTAACCGGAAACATTTCTATGACCAGAAATATGCCTGTAATCCAAAACAGGCTCGTAAGCGAAAATATGTCTGAAAACCGGAAACAGGCTTGTGATCGGAAATATGCATGTAACCAGAACATGTCTATAATCAGAAACGCGCCTGTAATTTGAAATATGTTAGTGACCGAAATATGAAGGTAACCAGAAACGGGTCTGTTAGCGAAACATGTCTGAAACAGGAAGCAGGCCTGTAATCGGAAACATGCATATAACAAAAACATGTCTGTAACTGGAAACCAAGCTTGTAACCGAAAACATGGTTGTAACCGTAATCATATCTGTAACCAGAATTACAGCAATTTTATTAAACGATCCCGGTTATGTTTACTGTAATTTGATTAGTTTACGTCGCAAATCAATACCATCCTGAGTACTAGAACAAGACAAAAAATATTCATTTAACTACAATGTACAGGGGCAACAGCTGTTCTATTCCAAAATGGCAAGTTCATTATTGGAAATAAGAGAAATTAATATATGTACTCTCTCTTTATCAATTTAAGGGAATATCATACTTTTAGTTCTTGAAAATGATACTTGCAAATAATTTGTTTTACTTCTTCATGCGATTTTCGTAATTCCATCCTGATACCCATAGTCTGATTCTAATTCAGCACGTTATGTCAAATAAATCTAAAACAACTGGGATACATACGGTAAAAGAATTAGAGAGAGCAAACGTATCATATTACCGGATAACGTATGATTAATTCCAATTTATCAGTATAACTTGCATATTTTTTAAGGTGTAAGAGATTATAGTAATAGAATGGCTTACTTTTATTCCAAATGTTTTATAGGCATCCCATATGAAGTTTTTGCTGTATCCTCCTGCTCCAATAACTAGTACAGTTTTTCCTTTCATTACAAACATTTGTGATCTCCTGATCATTGTTTCAATCAGAGGCTTAACAGCTTCTCCTTGTCTGTATGGATTTAAGAACTCAAATAATTGACAATTGATAGTACAGTCATGGCTGTTGACTTCTATACCCACTGGTTCCAATTTTCCATTCACATCTTCAATAACAAAGTCTATTCCTGTTGTAAAGATTTACATTTATCGTTATTTACTATCTAATTTTATATAAATTCAGTACAAAAATAACAAAATGGTTTTGTGGATCAACAGCTGTGAAAAAAGAGCAAAATGCGGTAATTTTATTATTTATTATCCATGATCGTTTGACCTGCAACTCCGTTGACTTAAAGTTTTAAATTCCATTTAATCTGTATCGCTCACTAAGTTTACTTAAAATGGCAAGAAAATAAACAGAGTTCTACATTAGTCTGTCCTTTATGTTCAACTATGGCTTACAGCACCTGAAAAATAAATTGCTCGAACCTTAAGGTCTATCATGTTTAATGTGCTTTGGTAACAAGTTTTATAAAGCAAGGTAATAACCACGGCTTGAAGCTTATACGAAATATGAACTATACACATAGCTCTCATGAATAGTCATTACACAGGTACATGTAAGCATGTATATTTCTAAAAGTACGCTGAGAGGCTAATTTTCTACCTCATTTATTAGATTAAAGGATGAAAAACCTGCATAATCTAGGAAAGGATTCCCCCTTTCTGCCTTACTCAGAAAGAGTGAATACTGATGAAAACAAGCATAGTGTGAGTAAAGATTGGATTGTACATTCAAGCACTATTTTTATCTTTGGATCAACAAATCAATAAATCAATTGAAATCCACCAAAACCATTTGGGACGGGGTAACCTATTACCCTAATCCAGTCGTTATGGACGGCTTTGGAATTCAGTCCAATATAATGCTCCTAAAAGTATTCGAAAGACAAAATTTATATTTATTTCTGTAGGATTCTGCAGTAAATCCGTTTTGGGGTCCCTACCTACAAATATACCTTAGGAGTCCAAAGTAAAAATAAAAAAAACAAACAAACAAACAAAACACAAAAATGGGAGTGTGGGATCTTCTATACTATGCCATGAAATATAAAGTGCATTGCTTTGGTGAATCGCAAGTTGCCATTGATTATAAATCATTCGACCACGACTTTGACCTCAAAGGCTAAAAGACGGGTCATTTCATACGCGACACTCCATTTTGGCTGAATTCACATAAGTACCACAGTTACAGAAGTTCACTAAATCGTATATCCAAGGACAAAAAACAAAAACAAAAACAAAATGTGAACGAGGGATCTTCTTCACTATACCATGAAATATGAATTGCATTACTTCGGAAAATCACAAGCTGCCACTGACAATAAATTATTTGACCTCGACCTCTAAGGCTAAAAGACGAGTCATTTCATAGGTGACACTCCATCTTGGCTTTATTCACATAAGATCCACAGTTACAGAAGTTCACTAAATCATATATCCAAGGACAAGACAAGACCGTTATCAACAAAGAATCAAACACAAACACCAATGCATTACCTTAATCAGTAAAGAATCAAATACAGACAGATACGAGGAAGCAAACATAGATACCAAAAACTAAAGTTATTACAATACGACCTCCCACAAAAGTACCGGAAGTGACATCAGGAGCTCTTTTCACAAAAAAATTTTACGATAAAAATTGTGGTAAGTCTAACGTTTCATATTAACTTACCATAATTTTTTCTCGATTTTTTTGTGCAAAGGCTGCAGACGCCTAAATATTATGATACCACACAGAAACGTTCTGTCATTGATATGAAATCGATGACTTGGTATTGACTTCGGGGGTTTCAGAAAGGTCATTTTAGCATGCCACACACTATCGTGACGCGGGTGAACAATACAAAAACAATTGTCCAAGCCAAGCTTGTACGAGAAGAATGACGAGAATAATGTATTATAACTTCCAGTACCGGTGTTATATTGTCTTTGAGAATAAGTGGTTCATTAATATGCAATAACTACAGAGTTCTAGGCCTAGTTTTGTTTCCTATGGTCATCCAGTTGTCCTTTCATTCTTTTAAATGCTTTGTATATATTCCAAACACGATACTTTTTGCAGAATACTATTTCAAAAGTACGTTTACAAGATTACATCTTCCTGATTGTTACCTGTCATTGCAACCTGGGAACCGTAATGTAACGATAAACATACGGAGAAAATCCCTGTTTCTCCTGATTTGACTTCTAAAGGAACATTAAATGCAAACTTTTACATTTCGGTTACAATTTATGATGTATTTCCTTTATGGTAACAGCTACATGTTGTGTGACTCGCGAGTAGCCCGTTCTAGACATCAGGAAACAGTTTTCTTTTTCTTGTGGAAAACACACAGAGGAATATTTCATACAGAAAAAATTATACATTCATGCTGCAAAACTTTGTCTAAATTACGGTTGGTATGGACTCATTTAAAATCTGTATACATTTTGACTGTTTATGTGTTGCTTGTGAAATGTGTGCGATACATGGTTACATGTAATTATATATTTAATTTTATTTTTACTTCCTGTATTTTCAAGTTATCACTGTTTAAGTTCTAATTACTTGTATCTTAAGGACCCTCTCATTCAATTATGACCCTTTAAGGGATTTACTACTAATTGTTGTTTTTGGTTGAAAATTTCCGATTTTAGAACAGAATTTGTATATTTTTTAAGTTTAATGTATGGTTTTAGTTTAAGTATGTGTTGTGTTTGCAGAGAATATTCGAATATTCTTTTATTGTTAGTGTCTTCTTAAATGTAAAGACCACAAGGCACGTAAAGCCAAAGGATCTGTCTGAATATACAATGTAGGTATTATATGAACATTTGGTCTCTTGTTTATGTTTACACCGGCGTTCTCATTTCCAGTTTGTAATTTGCCTTTGCAGCTTTCTACTTCTTACATGTACTTGAAATCTAATTACCAAATATACAATCAATCAAGATTGATACAATTTGCTTACTATGACTATAACGAGAAAATTATCGAAATTTCAAAATGATCAAGTATTGGATTATACAACGAATTTACGATCGGCTAGAACTGCACGTCTGAAAAAAAAGTTTCTCAATTATTTTGTCGGTATTTGGGTTAAAGTTGCCCATCGCACTCTTCCAATTATATACATGTAGATAACGCTTTTTATATGTTTAAAAGTGACATGAATTTAATAGATATTTGTGTTAATTATGTCACCTGCATGTCTTGGTATCAAAAGGAGACCTATTGTATTCACTTGCGGTGTCCGTCACAAAATCTTAACACGGAGTGACAGCAAAAACTGAACAAAATCATAAAAATACATGAAAACTCTCACACACATTCCTCTTGGTGTGATCGTTTGCACTTGAGTAAAATTAAAGACTTCTAAATCCAGGAAAGATATTTAATTTTTAAGTAATCCTTCCAACGGAAAAGCATTGTACGAAATGTTGATCACGTGATAATTTGCATTGTGCCAGTCACATGAACTTAAACAGTCACATGATCGAAAGAATTGTGTTTTAACTTCTGCAACAAATGAAATATATGCTACTTATCGTAACATTTCTGTTTTTGAATGCCATCAATAACGTAACCAGATGTGAACGACTTTTCAAAAAAAAAAACAACAACAAAAAAAACCCCAAAAAACATGAAGTGTATATTTTGTGCACTTTCTATCACTGGTTTAATTATGTTCTTTAAAGCATGTGTTTTATTTTCAACACAGAAAATTCACTCTGCTTTTTTAAATAAATTTAAACTGATCATCATTAATCACTTTACATTCCTGCATCAATGCAGTCTGTGCATTCACAGGATTAATGAAAACAACCTAAACAGGCTTTACATTTTGTGTTTGATTAAAAAAGTTATTTACGTAAATCAGAATATGTGAAACGAGAGATCTTTTGGACCCCCGAATGATGCAGAGTTTATCAGAGGTACATACAGATATAATGAGAAACATCATATTCGGTCGAATGCATACACTTTGACTTCTAGATAGATCATTTCATACAGATAGGTGCAGACCTAACCTCTCACCCAAGTTAACTTGGAGAGCTATCGTAATGTCTGGTTCAAGTCCGCTTGCAAGTCAGCTTAGGACCGCTCTGTCCTGTCAGGACGTCCAGTCCAAATTAATTTGATTCTGTCGCCACGTCAGCTTGTAGCTGTCCTGAGGACCGGTCAGGACGACCGCTCTTGTCAGAAAAGCGGACTTGTCAGGAAGTCCGCTATTGTTAGGATGGTCGTATCAGTTTCGTATTCCCTTCACGTATGATTCAGTTGTTCTTTATCTACACTTCATCAACAATGCCTCCGGTAAAGTTATTTAGACTGACAACTTACATCAAGGAAAGAATTGTTAAGTTACGCAGAGCTGGTAAAACTTATGTTGATATAAGAAAAATATTGATTGATTCCGAAGGCGTTCAAGTGTCACGATTTGCCATTGGAAAGTTCTACGAAAGATTTAGACAGACTGGGTCAATCCAAGATCCTCCAAAAGCACAAACGAAAAAGAAACTTTTGTCGGATGATCATTTAGACTTCATAGACGAAAAAAATACGAATGATAGAGAGATTTCCACCTGTGAAGTGACTCCCCTCCTTAACGAAGATTTTGGAATTAATGTCAGTGTAACAACCGTGAAGAGGGCACGACAGAATTTAAACAGACCTGAATAAACAAAAATTTACAAATTTTATTAAGGAACCTCAGGCGCTATGTTAGAGACGGACGTATAGTGCTTCCAGCTTCCAATTTTACATGTCCGTTCTTGGTTCCATCTCTATCGTTCAAATTGGGACCATTGCCGCTTACGAAATAAGCTTGTTAAAGTTTTGAATCAAGTCAGCGTCATTATGTCAGGGCGACTGCCACAAGTTCTGTCAGGACGACAGCTAGCTGTCATCAAGTTAACTTGCAGAGCAGATATTACGACAGGTTCACGTCAGCTTTAAGAGAGGTTAGGTCTGCACCTATCTGTAAGTATTAAAAGTTTACAATTCCTGGATTGCATTACGAACACAATGTGAGGTGCGTTCGATTATGTTTGCTACTTTGACGAAAATGTATCGAATTAAGGATTTTCTATGTGAAGTCTTGCACAAATTTTGCAACTACTTTATGATAGTAAATCGGAAGTGCATGCTTTCATAAAAAAAATCTATTTTTCACATTAGATGTCTTCTGAAAGTTTCGTTGGAGTAGGTTTAAAATTTAATTTACTTCAACCGCTAATAGGAAATGCTCACGTAAAACTGGATTATAAATGAGAAAAAAATTCTTACTATGCGTCTAATAAACCTTGAACGCTAAAAGAGCATAACTGAAAGAAAGTAAATGGCATTACAAAAGGATATTTCGTTCTGTAACGAATTAGTTTTATAGCGAGGATGAGATAATACAACCATAAAAAATTTCATGAAAATGTAAAAATCTGTTTATATATTGGGATCCGAGGTCCTGTCTTGGGAGAATGCGATGCTCTCTGAACATTAAAGACCCCTGGAAACAAACTCTTTACGAGTGGTCCATAGGTGGCC
>JAOXYJ010233782.1:0-10178 GCA_028566555.1 Lithophaga nigra | reverse complement strand
TACGTTGACTTTTGTATTTGTGCAATTTTTGGGGCCAAAAAAGGACCTTAATGCCCCTAGTCCTTTAATCGAAAAAAAGAAAACTGAGTGAGTGATTCAATAGACCATCAAATAAACCTGCAATATTTTGTATGAAACAATTTGAAAGATTGATTTATGATGTATTTGCTTCTAATGGAGATGTTGTGACTTTTGTGACTGATTGAAAGCTTGCGCACGGTCCAAATTCTTATCTGGAAAGAGGGAGCTGTTATGTTTGGAAAAATATTTCAAAAGTGATTTTTTTAAAATACTGCTGATTCTTTTCTGAAAATTATCTTTTTAAAGTGTCAGCCTTTTTCTTTATTGTGACAAAATAATCGAAGGAAATGCCAATCTGTCTTGGGTTCGAAAATTAAAACATAACCATACTCCATGCTTCTTGGCAAACTCATTCAAAGCGAAACATTCGGGAAACTATGGACAGGTATTCGGAAATCAGTCCGTTTTAAGACACAAAAAGAGGATGTGGAGCAAAATTGTGAAAAAGTTGAAATTTGAAATATAATAGGTTGAGCTAATTATGCATTAGATGATTAAAGTCGCAAACCGGTGTTACATACTAGTTTTTTCTTCTACTCAGACCCCTCTCCGGAAAAATGAGTATATTCTCAAATCTCCCCCGGAAAATGGGTATATACTCATATTCACCCGTAAAAATGTATATATACTGAAATTCCCCCCGCAAAGGAAGTGGGAGAAAAGTGAGTATATACTCAAGTTCCCCACCGAACAGCGTCCATACTTACTCTTCCCCCGTTGATTTCGTTTGAACCTCATAATTTCCTACCATTACACATTCAAAACTTAAGTCTTGGCGTAAATGATGGGGAAAGCCTCACCGCAGACTATAATGGGTAGTGTTTAGAGAATGCCACGTACGCCTCTGCGTGTTGAATGTCCCTTCTGTAGATATAGATATAAGACAATGTTCCTGGGAACCGCTACCGAATTCTAAATATCTCGTCCCTACCAACCTTTCCCTCTCTTTCCAGTGACAATAAAAAAATCGTTGCTCACAAGTGTCTAGCCCCTCCCGTATGTCTGGACAAGAATTTTTCAATAAGAGCTGAAATATGAATAAAGTACGTAAAACAACCATGTATTACAAAGACATTACAATACAGTAGGGACCGAGTGTTTGCTATCGTGGGTGGTAGCTGTCTTTTAATTTTGAGTTTTTTGCACAACTCCGAATTAGAAACCGGTCTAAACATCTAAAATTTTAGAATTCAGTCTTAATATTTTGAAATACAGATATGTCTAAATGTAAGATTATTTCACGTATTCTGTTAGACAGTCGTTAAAAAGGAAATTAAAAACAAAACTTTATGAAAATTAAGATTCCTAGTGCAGATTCAGAGTGTAATGAAAAAAATAGAAAGTGCAAATAGTTAACTTAGCTATTAAAAAGACATTTACTTCAACGTGTTTATACATACCTTATCGAATCCTATATTTACTTTTAATACATGTATTTAGTTATTAACCATTGAAATATTTCTTAATAATGATTCCCCCAAATGAATCTGAAACATTACAAAATTAACAGAAAATGTTATTTCCATGCTATATACTCCGTAATGGTTAAATTTTTTACGTCACAAACAGACATGAGAAAATGTCAAGAGTGAAGGCTTGTCCGCCACCTTAGCGACTAGGCCACCCAGGCCCCTACCATATTTGGATAACTCAACTAAATAGATGGATTGTACATTACAATAAGCATCTAGCGTAACGTATATTCAACCAAATCTGCAGTTTTTATGTGACATTAAAAAAAAGACTGAATTTAGTTTGACAACAGTCAAACTTGTTGTCAAACTTGTTGTCAAACTTCGGTCCAATATTTTGTAATTAAGATTTTTCAATGTATACTTTTATCAAAAGCTGTGCAAAGTAAATTTTCTGCGCAGCTTTTGTTGAAAAAGTTTTTTGGAAATTTTATCGGTCGTAACAAAAACAATCTATGATACCATATTCAGTGCACAATATGAGCATTTCGACAAACAATGTCTCATCAGTTGTGCTCGAGGCCTTAAAATATGGAAACGAAAAGATTGTAGAGCAGAAATAATGCTAAAACGACCAAAACGTTAAAGCCAAAAACCAGCTAAAGACAGAGCTGTGCACAATAATTCGAAGGTTCGAAATGTATACACGGAAACCATAAGAGAACATGCCGGTTATATGTAGTTTGTCTAACCCAGGTAAAGACGGAGCTTCAGTCTAGGCAATTTCCAAGACTTCACACAAGTAAATATAGTTATTTCCCGCCCAAACGTTACTTTGGTAAGTAGATTAGTGAAGATGAATTGCTCGAAAATATTGTTCGCGAGCACAAACAAGAATAAACTGCCCAAGTTCAACAGATAAGATGGTGGCACATACATTGCATGTGCTTTACTATCCAGTAAGAAAAATAAAATGAAATGCTTTTCTTTATTGTAAATTAAACTGTAATATACCTCTGATGTACGTAAAGATCCATTCTACATGTTGTAGTCTGTCCAGTCTTGTCTTCAAGATATTTTAACAAATTGAGAGGTAAAAAATATGAGAGATCTCGTTTCTTATTTGATGTTTTTTGTAACTCCAATGAGCTCTAATCGCAAAGCAAAGATTGCCGCCCTAACCAACAACAAATGCTTAATAAATACTAGGGAGTCAATGTAATGTTATGACATGTTTATGAGTGTTCAGTAAGTACAATCTATACGTGTACAATCATATAGGTTAAGGTATTCATACTGCCTGTAGTTCATACAGTCAAGCAAACGTTCCATAAATATAATGATTCTTACTATGAGTGAAATACTAGAAATTTAACAACTGATCTCAAAACTTAGGGCCATAACTACTTTCTAATAAATAAACTGGAAACTGTAAATAGTAAAAAGATGGACAAATATTTAAGGGAACAAAGTGAGCAGTAATAGTTGGATAAATACAGCACGAAGTTTATCCAGCGGATAATACTGTGATAGGTAGCTCCTAATAAGGGTTAAATTGTTTCGATTAGTTTTGATTAATTTAGAGATTAAAGTCCATCATTGTGTAAAATTTACTGCATTACAATCTGGCTTACCTTTAAAATGAATTCCACAGAATATTGTAGTTTTGGATCTGCATCAACTCTTCGACATTTCGTGTCAGGAATGGCATCTGACTTCAGGTGTACTTCCAGCTTCCCCTCTTGATTGTGAACGACAAAGCATTTTGAAGAAAAATGCACTGAACAAATTTTGTGAAGTCCTTTTGTAGGCTTAAATGACCATCTATCACATGTCATAATCCACTTTTCTCTGCGATCCCTTTCATCATAAGGTGGGAAATCATAAAACCGTATGTCACGTCGCCTATACGCCGTATTACGGCAGTCACGCACCAAACAGTGTGCCATTATAAATGGTTTTGTGTATGTTCTTGCTTTTTCTGTTTTAATGAATAGTATTACGTAGTGGTCATAAAAAATTTTTTCTGTGAAAGAGCGTATGATCTTCCTCTGCAAATCTGTCTTCTTTTTTTTAAATGTACGCAATTACCTGCAAAGTATAAACTGCTATAGTATGAAACACAAAACAGTGAGAAGAAAATAGGAGCAGCAAATTATAAAGAGGATAATCCCATTTATAGGATAGACTAAATTTGAAAATTATCTTCTCCATTATTAATGATATTGATTCTTGAAAGGAACAAACACGAGGCAATTTTTTGTATAGTTATTTATTGCTCTGTGTTATCTTTCAAATCACCCGATAATTTAAAGCAACTAATGTTTTAAATATAAAATTATCGCTCTTTACTTTGCTTATTTGTTCTTCTTTACTACATTTACTAATAGGCTACCAATCCTGACCCATATTCAATAGAATCCCTGCTAGTTCTCATTTACCTGGTGTACTCTATACGCCAGTGAATTATATTAAGATTGTAAAATGTTCACAATGTAAAACAAACACAGAGTTTTTTCCTGTTTAATTTGTTACAATGTATGTTTAATAGAGTAGAACACTGTAGACAATACGGAAGAGAAGAGATGTCGTCAAGCGTCAATCCAAGAATTAGGTAAAATACTTGAAAAGATTCTGGTGCATTTTAGACAGAAACCTAGAACTGAGCATTACGTGTATCGCCTGTCTCCGTCATTACTAATATCTATTTTGGAGGAAATCATTTTTAGATCAAAGCATGAAATTTGATAGAAGTGTAGTAAATCACTTCAAGATGAAGAATCTGTGTAGTTTAGCATGGGTGATTTTATTGAATGGATGCTGTCATGAGTGCAGGTTTTTTGTTTTTTGTTTTGTTTTTGAAAATAAGAGCAAAATAAAATAGCTAGTACACATTACTACAGCTGTCAAAGAATTCCCATTTCCCTTTTGTGGTTTAGGAGAAATTGAAGATAGCCGAAGTGAATCCCCTTAAAGTCTATAATGGTTGATTCAAATGGCCACTTTTTTTTGAAATTGTAGATTAAAACAAATAGCTAGTGTATAACAGCAGTATCTTATATACAAACGATATGTTTCATTGAATTCAGTTTTGTGGTTTAGGGAGAATTGCGGATAGCGGAAGTAACAGTCGCCTTTTAAAGTCAATTATGACCACTTCAAAAAGGCTAAGTTTTCAGAAAATTAATTTTACAATAAAATAAATAACAAAGCACATCAACAGTACCTAATAAACCTAAACTGTAGGCAACACAATTAAACTTTTTCCTGCAATTGTTGGATCAATTTGAAGTATGTTGTGTATTAATAAACTTCAGCTTTATTATGCTTGTAAGTCTCCTTGTAATCTTATCTTACTTGCCATGCTTTGTAGTATTGCAAACTGGTACTAACATACTGTACATTTCAGCACAGATGTTCGCAGCTGTTGACAGTGGACTCAAAGGGATAATTTTAATACTTTATAATTGGAATAAAAATTTAAATTAATTTGTAATATATGTGTTTTGCTGCAGGATAAACATAATATTAGTGCAGTGTTGTAAAATATAAAGTCTGTGTGCATTCGGCCTAAAACTGTGGATTAGCACGGTAAACCTTGCCTTAACCAGTTTCTAAGCCTCATGCACATAAACTTTATATTTTATGGTACTGTGCTAATATTGAATATTTATTAGATAGTTTTGTTTTGCATTTGTCGAAATGTTCCTTGCTACTGAATTAGAACACTACTTACCAAAGTTCAATTTCAGAGATAAAAGTTATTTAATTGTTTGAAAAATGGCGAAATTTTTGGAGCCTTTTACCCTGCATTTTAATTGCGTAAGATGGAAATCCTTTGAAAAATACATATATATATATACAATAGATTGTAGTGTTAGGACATCTACCATTCATAAAAATATCCATGGTAAAGTTTTCAATATTTTATATACTGCACGTGCGTATATGCTGTTCTTAAAATTGTCGATTAAAAGGAATTTGAATGAAAATTTAGATGATTTATGACAAATTCTTTCTACTTGAATTTAAGTTTGACCTCATTTCAAGTAAAATTAGGGTGTTAACGTTTTACACATCGCAACCGTCACAAACTCTAATAAGAAATACATTGTATTAGCTAAGATACTTGTAACTAAGAGAACAAATATTAATATATAGATAAAAGAAATCCACCGAAATTAAAGCCAAGTCATGCTAAAGATACTTTTTATTTAGTATGGTTTCAATATAATTAACAAAGTGGTACTGAAAACTATAAAAAGGATACTCTTCAAATCTTAATCAACAAACACACAAAACAGAGATCAAAATTCATGGATCCATGAGTCAAACGCAAACGGAAATCAAACGATGGGAAATGACACGAACTCGTAAAACAGGGAGACTAGGTGTAAGCATCACATGTCGTTCGATTTCATGTAAAGTCTAGTGATAGTAAGATTTCAGTATAGTAAAATCATGGAATGTAGGATTCAGTTGTTTCATTTGTGACGAAAAGATGTCATTACTTAGCCGTGACATAGACATTTTGACGTGTTTAACCAGCTCCTGGTGACGGCCCTAAAATTTATGGATGTATGACTTTATTGATTATTGAAGGAAAACAGCAGATACCGTCATGAGATCGAAACTCACTGATCTATGAATCAACAGCAAATAAGAATTCAAACGATGGGAAACCGCACGACCTCCCAAAGGAGTGAGACCAGGTTTCTCGACAGGGTAAGCATCTATATATGAAGTAAACCGTGTTGTTTCTCTTGTGTCCTCAATTTCAAGTTCACTTGGGTAGATCCGACGTAAGTAATTGCAAAACTATGTATTTGAATATGAAATTAAAAGAAATTTTTGGAACAGTCCGAAAGTACTGGCTATACTGCGCTGGCGTTACCTATGGTGATATTGACAATACATGTTACTGTTGGACGTATCTTATCTAAACCTGTTTAAACACTAAGAGAATCTTTAGATACTAAAACTAGAACGCGAAAACTACTTCTTTATATCTATACCATAGCTGAGGGTAATCCATTTTCATATTTTGGTTGAAGGTCTGGAAGGTTTATTTTGCTGTAGAGAAATGTTTCTGAAGTAAGACGGAAATCAGAAAGAAAAACTAGTATTATGGACCTAGTTGCTAAATGTATCCCCTACCAACTTCGTAACTGAACAAACATGTTATTTTTAATGGTATTTTTTTTTATATTTTTGTGAAATGATATGAAACAAGCACATATAAAATCATATTTTTAAAGCACCGATTTATTTTTTGAAGAAATAATTTTAGAAATCTTTTACCGTGGCAATAATCAATAATTAACAGCAAGTACAAGTAGAAACAAAGAAGGAAGTAGAAAACCAGTCCCACGCTAAGAAATTTGTTAGTCACATCGAGGAACAGTATTTAAGAAAATCGGAACATAGATCATTGCTTCATTGGTTACAGTATGTTTAAAATTCTATTGTTATCTTGTATACAGATTATTACTTCCAACTATATACCTTTTGCTATTCTGCTGACATTCATCTAGTATACTTAACATTTATCTATAAAGAAATAAAATGTCATATTCATTCTGCTGATTACAAATATTCTGTTATCATATCGAAATAAAACTTAATGCTTTATACCACGTATTACTTTTATGTATTGTCAGTTACATTATGTGCACTTCACATATCCTGTAATCATGTTTAATTAGCTATTTACGTTATATAGACATGTATCCTTGAGATAACATTATTGCGAGTTTCCATTTAATATAAAAATTAACTTACCTTTCTATATATTAAAAACGAACCAGTGTTTGTAAAGCGTGAATATTTAAAAAAAGAATGAAATTCCGTGACTTGCATAAATACAAATATAAAACGGATAACAAAAATGAATGCAATCGCATATAAAAATGTTTTAAAAAATAGAATGCACATGTATATATTTTTACGTTAAAAGTTATTATTTTCTTACAAAATTTTCTGAATTACCGAGTTCAGTACTGTCCTTTCACATGCAGCAAAAACGTTTGTTTCAGGTTACTAGGAGTTATCGTATAAAAGTTGGGGAAAAATACAGCGATTGAAACGTTCAAAATTACAAAATTTGCATGCATGGGGAATGGTGTGATGGCTTATGGTGCAAATGGGAATGTGGAATGGCGCAAATGGGGAATGGGGAATCGTGTAGCCTATGGGGAATGGAGAATGGGGAAAATCATTTGATTGGTCGGTATTCAAGTTTGTTTCATCAACTAATTTTACAAAATTGACATCCCTACATCCCACTGAAAATAATTTTGCATCTATTTCGTAAGGAAGAGAACGATTCATTATTATCCTTTTTAACGGAGCAACCAATTTAGTACTTCATGTACATATTTTTCAGTTTGAAATATTCAGAGAATAGTTTCTTTTAAAACAGTGATTTTGTAATACAGAAATGAAACAGGTACAAAAAGACATAAAACATACGTCAAACAAGATCGGAAAGGAAGACAGACTAAGAAAAGAAATAAAAAGGATTTTTTTACTGCCCCTGTTCTCAGTGCTAACGACAGTTTCAGAAAGGAGCCTAGTAATCTCACTTGTTCGTTCGTTTCTGAATTTGAAATTTTGTGGATTTTTCAGAAACTGATATGTTGTTTTGAAGTTAAACGTTAAATTTATAGTTACGTTGACTCATCTGGTCTTACTCCTTTGGGAGTTTGTGCGATTCCCACCGTTTGATTTCGAATTTGTCGTTTGATTCAAGCATCAATGAGTTTCGATCTCTTGATGGTATCTACTGTTTGTTTCTGACATACGTCAATTTTCGTACATATACGCGAAAAAAAAAAGCTGTCTGTATATATTACTATAATGCATCAAAACAATTAAGGAATGGCTACATGAAAGAACAGGTTACATGTTCATCTATTCCCATAACTCCAAGGTCTACGTTTATACACAAAATAACCTAAATCTCACTTTAACGGGTTATCCAAAAAATTATTAAATATAAATTAATCTAAAAAGTGTACAGTAGTGATTGTAACTAACAAAACGAAAGTCTATCAGCAAGATGATTTTTTTTACATTTTGTTTAAAAGGTAGATTAACAATAAAATAATACGAAGATATTTCTATGCACATACTAAAGATGGCTTTATATTTAGTTAACCATAATAGAAATAAAAATTGTGATAGAATTATTGACTTGATGAGCATTTATCAACCTCCAAAAATGGAATATACATGTACATCAAGACTTTCGCAGGGATGTATATCGCATTCCAAGGTTCATTCGTGAATCAACAACATCAAATATCACGACTGCTTCATTTATTTAAGTGACCGTTTAGAGACCTAAGCTTCATTACAAATTGTTACATTTAGCTTTAAAACGATCTGTGTATTGTGCATGCATTCTCTTTAAAATATCCAAATTCTTCGTTTTGAACCAAAATTTTGGGCAATGGCTCTACTGATAGTATTATTAATCTAGTTTTATCTGCTCAGTGGTTTCATTCTCTGTGGTAATATATAAAAATCAACTTACCTTACTACAGCGTTTTGAAATTTTTAACAACACTTCCTTTAAACATTATAAACGAAACAGTGTGGCAGAGAATGAATATATTTAAAATAAAATTCCACGAACTGCATAAATACCAATGTAAAAATGGTTCCTAGTAATATTAAAATCATAGGGTGTATACGTAATCACCCACACTTTTAAAAATAATACGTAGTTTTATGCGACATGGTTTCATTTTCAGAGACAAAAATTTTACAAATGACCGAGTTTACTATATATGCTAAAGTTGACAAAAATAATGCGCACCCCTTTTCGGTAAGAATGAAATAAAATATGTTTGCGACATATCTAATTATTTTTGTAAGCAATTGGGTCAGAAATAAAAGATCTTTTCGTTATTCGCTCATTGTACTACATGTACGCATCGAATGCAGTGCATTTATTACATGAAATGTGTTTTTTCACTTCTTGGCTTTCAGTGACCAGAGAATTTATACATGTAGCATCTCTTGAAGCTTTTCGTACCATACAAATAAAACATACATAAAATAACCATTATACTTAAGAACATGTGCGCGAAAGAAGAAGAATAAAAAAAAGTAAATTGTAATTACGCAATTGACAACAGAACAGAATTTTTCACAGTCTGGTCAACGATACATGTATGTGCATGTCAGAATGACGGAAAGTTTTCATTTAGTTCATACAGGGAATTATAAAATTTTATAATTCCCTGGTTCATATCAAAATATATAATATCTGTTATTTCAAATGAATCTAAATTAAAATCAAGATGACGAGAAATGGAACCAGAAAAATAGTCCTGTTGTTCACCATTGTAAAACGTCCGGAACCTGAGTATACTCCAATGTGAAAACGCCTGTCATGCTACTATTGAGTAAAATTAGATGGTAGATATTCACCGTTAATTGCGTACAGCATAAATCGGGTTGTTTTAAGTAAAAAAAGATTGTACTCCCTAAGTTCAAAATTTCTTATCAGACTTTCTGTACATACATTAAGTAACGCAATGCTGAAAGTTAATTTTTTGAAACCACCCTTTACGTTTCAACGCCATGCAAAATGCAATAGACAATAATCTTTAAAGATTAAGGGTACAATAATCGAGTTTGTGTACTTTTTTCCTGAAATGAATTAAATGTTGCGGA
>JAOXYJ010233673.1:0-10178 GCA_028566555.1 Lithophaga nigra | reverse complement strand
CGGACATTCCCACTTACAATGTGACGGGTGCCGTCAACGGAGCAGGACATGCTTACCCTTCTAGAGCACCTGATGTCATCCCCGGTTTTTTGTGGGGTTCACATTGTAAGTGCCTTGGTTTTTTTGCGTCGTCTTGTTCGTGTTTTCTTTGTTTTCAGTTTTTTTTCTTTAGTTTTATATTGTTTTTTTTGTCGTTTTTGTGTTTTTTTTCCGTTTCTGTATTTCCAATTTTACCTTGTCTACGGATTATGAACTTGTTCCTTCGGTATTCTATTACCGATATTCCTTACATGGATAAATTTCGCAATTACCTATAGAGTAGATCTCCATAAAATGACCTGCAAATTTATTTGTGTTGTAAATATGTTATGTCTTCTTTCTTTTCATGTTTCCCCGAGGGTACCATCAGCACTGTAGCTAGTATTTCCATATCCAGAAATCAGTAGTCTTTTGCTCATTTGCATATTAAAATGGCGGCGGAATCAAGAGAACAGCATTTTCTCAAAGAATTCTTAAAGAACTTTTTTAATCCCTGATGCGGTCAATTTTCTCAAGTGAAAAATTCGACTATACACCGGTATGAACTAGCAGACGAATATGTAGCAAGATTTCTTTTGAATTCGCGGTTCCCGAACAAAATAAAATTTTGAAGCATGTCTCCTATATAACTGCAATGGAAAAAAGTGCAAAAGCGCGATTTTCCACAACTTTAAATCTAAATTTCCACCTTTTCTCTATACTGTATACAATTTTCCGGAACGGAAACGGTGCGTTCCGGTTTCATTTTAGTCGATAAAAGTTGAAAGTTTAATTTTCTAATGATTTCCACGGTTCCTAGAGGAATTGAAAATGCATGTTTTGTCCAAAGTAGCAAGATTTTACTGAGGTTCATTGGGGAAATTCGAAAAAATCAAATCCATTTTCACTCGTCCAAAATTCATGGCTGATCTTCAAGCAGCACCGTCCTGTTTTGGAGGCTATAAATAACGAAGAGGCCTTGTAAAGGGTTAACACTTTAATAAAGCAAAAAAATTCAAGAATTCAAAAATTCAACAAAAAAACATACAAATATTGATATATATAATTCTAGTTTGGAAATATATTACACTATTTCATAAAATTTATTCAATAACCTAAATTAAAATCACTTAAGTTGGGGTGTTTAGATTTTTTTAAGCTGGGGTGTTACGTTTCCGTTCCATTAAGGGTGGATTGGGTCGGTGCTTGAAAAGGCTTTCAGCAAAATATGAGGAAATATTCAGTGTGCCATATAAACGGCAATTTTCAGAGAGAGAGGAGGCACGCTTTTTCGTTCTTTTTTTTTTTCGTTTTGTGTATTTATTTATTTATTTATTTTTTATTTTTTTTTGGTCGGGTTTTTTTTGACTGAATGAATGAATAAAACTCAAAGAGAGAAGTGCCTTTTTTTAAATAACTGTAGCGAAGTATTAAATTCATATTTTCAAACATCTTTCAGCCTTTTTTTTTTATTTCAGTTTAGCATTATTTCACATGCAACCGGTAAACATTTTAATAAGCCCGCACAATACTTAGATTTAGCAAAAATAAATTGCGCGACAAATTAAAAACAATGTAAAATAAAGTAATAAATAAATTAATAAATAACCCGAAAGGTACTAATGTAATTAAGGTAGATGCTGAATACTTTCAAAATTATTAAGGGAATGCCGATTTTGAGCCATTGGTTACATGGGCAAATCAATCTGAACATGACATTCATAACATGGAGTTATTCAAAGAAAACTAATGAGCCTAGAGTATACACTGCAGATGTAAACAGATTCGAGGAACATCTCTGCAAATACTTGTCGTTTTCGTATATTAGTATACGAAAACAGAAAATGCTTCTGTGTTACTTACGCTAATAACAGTTGAATCAAAACTTTATACATGTAAAATGTTTTAAAAGTAAACAAAAACTAACAACAGAACAAGAACCACATTCTACAATCCATTTTGAACACACATTAGTTCATTAACCTTATACTCAGTACTGTCAAACTACAATTCCCTCCGAATTCACTAAAATCGCAGTAACAGATACATCAGAAATAACATTCGTTACTTTGCATCTACTTACGTAATGTTGCACACCGCACACGGTATGATGTAATTCTCGATTGTGCAACTGTTCCCCTTTTCCCACCACCTACCCAGAATGCTTGGTTCATTTTGTTGTACTTTCTTTTAATCCTGAAACATTTTTTCAGTATGTATTTTCTTTGACGTACACGCAAAGCCTCTGCAGTTGCTGAATGCTTGTTCGTTTTTCTGTGGTAAATTTGTTTTATGTCATCATTTGATTTTTCAACTCCTTGACCTGTAAACTGTTTTATACTACCATGTGTTTTTAGCATTTTCGGAATATGGTATACCATGATGTGCATATAAGGAGTGATAGATGAACTATCGTATCCTTCCAAGTTTTTACTTAGACTTCTGAAATTTAAAACAAAGTCCCTAGCATCTGGGAAAAAATGATCTAAATCGTATTGGGTTGGACACCAAGAGTTCATTGTTCTGTACAGATTTTTGAAATCTTTCCACAGGCTTATTACCTTTTCTTTCGAAACGCTTTTGATACACGCAGCATCTTCTAAATATACGGGAAGACTGTCTAAAACTTTTTTATAGTCAGACCCCGTCAAACTTGTCCACTCCAGGTTTTTTAAAAAATCGCCCCTACCATCCTTAACCTTATTTTCCCACACTGAAAATGATACTCCACATTTCCTGATACAGGCTACCAGTTCATTTATACAGTTGCTTGCTTGCCCCTTTTTGCCTATGCTACTTTTATGATCAAGATTTATTGCATCCTCAATTAAATTTCGAAGAAGAACATCACATATACGCATAAGCAAATGCAACTCATCAACAATAACATGAGTGAGTTCAATATTTAAGAGAGGCGGATTCACGCAACCAAAGTTTTGTTTTGTTTTTTCGCAGAATTTGATCATTTCAGCATTTGATCTAACCATTGACTTCGACCAGTAATAGTCTTCTGACTTAGACATGTCTGACCTATCTTTTTTTTTCTATTTTACAGTACAAACATGCGTATTTGGAATTTGCTGCATTCAGACCAAGCACTGTCAGCAAAAACTTCATGTCCCCACCCAAGTAAATTTCTAACTGAAATTCTTTTCCAGATTTTGTTGTATACATGATTTGACCATTTGGCTGACTTAAAAGTCTGTTTATGTCATTAAATATTGACGAAAAACATTCTTTCATCGTCAAGTACTTTTCGTCCGAGTTGATAATTGCTAGTGTGTGTTGTCCACTACTTGACATGACGTCCTCGCCATCATTTAAAATTGCTACGGATAGCACTAAGAAATTAGAAATTCTTGAAACTTTGGAACCATCGGCTGCAAATTTCAGCCTAACTTTTGGTGTTTCCTGTGTTTCATCTCTCTTTGCATTTGACAGAACTCTATCGAGTGTTTCATGAAAATCAAGTTGGGCACCTGGACATGGACCTGGTGTTTGTATTATTGAAAAAATGTCATTTAGATTTTCTCTGCACTGCTTTATCAGATAAGATTTAACCATGCTTTTATTTTGTAACGTAAGCTCATGGTAAGCCTCATCTGAAATACAGAAGGAATCTAGAATAAACAGAATACTCTTGATTTTTTCTTTTTCGATATCGGGCAAATTTTCATAGTTACACTGTGTATTAGACTTATCTAGCAAGTCATAAACTTTCCCACTGTCATCTGTACCTGTAACCTCACTCAAAGTAATCCCGAAGGATTTAGCAAACCACAAGGCTTTCTGAACTCTATTTTTCAAAAGAGAAAGTTTTTTTGAAGCGGCCTTTGGTTGAAGACTTGAAATTTTTTTCCCTGTGTTTGAAAATTGTTTCCTAATGTTTTCTATGTAATTTGAAAGATTTAAATTGTCCTCTTTCATTCTGGATATTTGTTTTTCCTTTTCAGTATTATCACGTGACAGTGTTTCAACATTTTTTTGTAACTCAGTAATTTGTGAATGCAGTGTAATTATGCATTTGTTTACATCTTCGACAACCCTTTCTTTTTCAGAATGTTTTACTTCATCTAGTGATCTAACTTCATCTTTAAATACCGAAATATAACATTGTTCTAGTAGGTAATTATATTTGTATCTACCTTTCAGCTTTTGAAATTTCCTTGAAGTTTCATACCCGAGTTTCTTCAACCTATTCTCAATTCTCAGACTACCTTCCCTAATTGGAAGGATTCCCTTCGGTAAATATAAATTTATGACCTCTGTATATGTTATCTTGTATTTATTAACCATGTCAAACATACACTTTAATCCACCCCTATCAATAAAAACTTTATAGCAAAGCTTAGATGTTTCAGCAGATTTACAGCTGTCAAGGAATCCTTCAGATTCACCACCACCTACAAAGCATTCCAGCTTAATTTTTTCTGTATACGTCAGATTATCACTCATTTTCAAATTATGTAGTATTAGAACTCTCCGAATAAACTATATTAAATTCAAAGTCTCACAAAATACAATGTACATTGCGCTTTTATTAAAAGCAGGAAAAACGTTCTGTGCAAAAATCAACTTTAAGAAGTTCTATGGGCTTTCTCGAACCATCACAAATGTTTCCGCTTTTTATGACAAAATGCTTCTTCGACCATTTAAGTACTGGTTTCAGCTCAACTGGAAAGGATATTTTTCTACCATCACCTTTGTCATTATAGATAAGCACATCCCAGTCATCTGGGAAATCAAAACGATTAAAGTCCTCCTTGTGGTAAAGCTTAATGCCTGAATTCGAAACAATACCCTTATCCCTGAACATATAACGGAAAACGTCAAAGTTAATATGAATATAAAAGTGGTTACTAGTTCTCTGACCAAGTCTGGACTGAAAAGCTGCAAGTAGTTCGTCTTTGCATTCAATAATTCGCTCCGGACGGATAAAAGGTGTCACAACATTCTGTATAACAGGTGCTGGAAGGTTTACTTCCGGTTCCCAAGTACACTCATACGCACTGAAATTTTCCCATTTTACCAGATATTCTGTGCTCTGAAAAAAAAGTATCAATTCATTTAACTGAAATATTATTTTCAGTGACAAGCTGGTTTTGAATGTTAAGTTAATTTTGCATGTATGTCTGCTTATCGGTAGCATGACAGAGTAATGAAACTTGATCACTGGCATGTAATGTTTCTGCAACTATTGGGTCACCATGACCTACATTTTACGCTCGAATGGCTTTGGTAAAAGTTTCGAGTTTAGGTCAATTCTTGGGTACTAAGCATGGCAGAGTAATGAAACTTGATCAGTGGATCCATCTTGCTTAGTATGGATTGTTTTTCTAACTATAGGCTCACCATGACCTACATTTACCCTTTCCTTTAGTGACGTTTGTTAAGTTTGGGTTACTAAGTACGAGTAATGAAACTTGATCAATGGTTGCGTCTTGCCGAGCATGGAACAATTCTGTGATAATTGGGTCACCATGACATACATTTTTCGCTCGAGTGACCTTAGTTAAGTTTTGGGTTTAGGTCTAATTCTTGGGCACCAAGCATAGCAGAGTAATGAAACTTAGATTAATGGATCCATCTTGCTAAGCAGAAAATGTTTCTGCAATTATTGGGCCACAATTACCTACATTTTATGCTTCATTAACTTTTGTTAAGTTTTCGTTTAGGGCCATTTCTTGGGTACTAAGTATGATAGATTAATGAAAGTTGATGACTGGTAGCATCTTGCCTTACGTTGAACATTTCTGTAGCAATTACATTTAACGCTCGAGTGACTTTGGTTAAGTTTTGAGTTTATTTAACCTCATTTGAGCATTGGAATCAGTGGATGCATCTTGAATAACATGGAATATGTTTGTAACACTGGGGTCAGCATGACCTACATTTTACAAGTAACTCAAGTTTTGTATTTAGGTCTATATCATGGGTAATAAGTCATGCTATTTTTTATGACAGGTGATCTTAAGCTAACAGATACACATTCTATTTTTTTTCTTTTGTAAGTGTTTGTGTTTCTTTATTTGTTTTTGTTTATTGTTCATCTTCTTTTGTTTGGTTTTTTGTTTTGTAATTGTTGGTTTAGCTTTATATATTTTTTCTTTTTTCTTTTCTTTTTTAATTTTGTTCTATTTTTGCTTTTTTCTGTAATATACTGTAACTCATTTTCAAAAAGGGGGCTCACCGGAAAATTTTCCCAGAGGGGGGGAGCTGTCATAATCTTTAAATGTACTAAAAACATTTTTTTTGGCTCATAAGTGGGACCCGGTGTCCCTCAGCCCCCCCTGGATCCGCTCCTGTGTCATTAGTAAGTTTAAGTCTTTTTTTCACAATAAAGCTTTCCTCCGATTTCTGTGGAACTCGTGGACTAGCTTTCAGAATCAAAAAATAGGAATAATATCAATGTTTTCGAAACATTTCCTTCTCTAGTTGTAATAAATTTGTCAACTGAAATGTGAATTACACGGAATTATGTATACGTCTCTGGTTTAAGCGTTCAAAACCATGAAAATGCTGTTTTAAGGGCAAGTTTGATAATTTCCCTTTATGGAGCCCCAAAATGTTTATATCCAAAAATACCGTATTTTAGGCTTAATTTTGCATTAAAATTTGGTGAAAAAATAAAACTTTGGTCTTAAGTTGTAGATAATTTGGTTTCAAATATATTCTGAATGAAGTTTTGGTTTTTTTTTAATGTTTCAATCACACGGAATATATAAACATGTGCAATGAAGGTCACTGAAATAAACTTACCGTTCTGCACTTTCTGGTTGATATTATCCGCTCAACGTTGTATAAAGATGGTAGAACAGGTCTCTGGTACCTTACATTCTGCGGCGACTTTATATCAACCCTTGCTAGAGCTTTAAAATTGAGTTTAATACCTCTTGTTTTCATGTGGCTTGATATCGTTGCCGTTCCGGTTTGGAGTTTTATATTTTCCCTCGACAGTAACTTTTAAAGTCACGTGACCGTATTCATGAAGAAGTGCTCATGAATATTTATGAGCAAAAAGACCATTGATTTCTGGCTATGTGCTGCTCTTTCATTCATTGTAACCATGTAATTAAGCTTTCCAGTTTCCTGGCTATTTATATTATAAGAATGTATAAAAAGTTATTTTTAGACCGGAATGCGAAACCAAAGGTGGAACTACCCAGTGTTAATATGAGAATATTATATGACTCGTCTTCTAAAAATATGCCTGCGATTTTTTAATGTTTCAGTATTTTTTATCACAACTGAAGCATACTTCAGCAAGGTGCTCTATTTACGTGACAGTATTGTAACCAAAAATCCGTACAATCGTTCCCGAAACTGTTAAATATTTTCATCAATCGTGTCTAAGATTTATAAGTACTAATATTTGTTAAAATTACTAGCTACAATACTCAGTAAAATTCTTTGACAAATATTTGATGATTTGGACTTCTGATAACGTCTGCTGCATTCAATCGTGAATTGGAAAGGCGCCACCTACTTCGTCACGTACCGGTGTAATATCAACAACAAACCCATGCAGTGTCATAGGAAAGTTGGACTACATACGGAAAAACCAATTTACGGATTATCCATAAATTTGAATATTTATATCCTGATTCACTTGCTATAAAAGAGAGGTGAAAGAGAGCACTTGTTTAACATTAAGCCATTGACCGTACGTCATTAAATTGATTGATTGTTGTTTGTTTAACGTCCAGCGGCAAATTTTTCATGCATATTCAGGACGAGAACAAGTTAACAATATATCAATTCGTAGAATCTGAAAAGTGGGTCGACCGGGAGGAAGGTGGATAATTTTGATTGCTACTGGAAAACGAGGGCGCATTGGGTAGGGTCAGAAATTTAGCCTTACCACAGATCACCTATGGACCCCTCCGAAGAGTTGTTGCCTTTGGGTTCTTTAACGTGCTAAGAGCGTGGCATTCTCCCAACACGTGCCTTGGATTTAATGTCCCCAATCACCGGACGTGACTGCGTATTTATACATCCCGCACAGCCAAACGGACGCCCCCTCAGCACGGGTTTTACTGCCGAATGGGAGAAGTCCAGGTAGCCATACTTCTATACCCCAGCTACCCCTGGGGTTGATTAATATCTGACCTTGGGTCACTTTGCAAGAACAGGATGCTTAGTACAACCATTAAACATTTTCAGTGCTCTTGTAAATGGCAAACTCAAATGCGGCATAAACTAGATTTTGAAGGAAACTCTCACCTAATCAACACTATACAAAAATTGTAATTAATGTAGCCACTTAAACAGTTCTACAAAAACCTGAACAAACAGTAGATTTAAAGAACAGTTTACATAAATAACTGAATGCACGGAGTCAAACTTCGAATGGTAGGTTTTTAGGCATATTGTTTTTAGCTATATTGTGACAACCAGACTTTCTGGCATAGGGAAGCCTGGGCCCATTTCACCAAAGTTTGTAAGAGTTACAAATGATAGTAACTAGTATAAACTGTATAGGACTTAGGATTAGTCCCAACTCTTACAACCTTTACTGAAACACCCTGCAGGACAGCTGTCCAACTGATAGATGAAACCATGACATAAGGTAGGTATCTAGACCCCTTAACATATGAAGAAGGGTACCTGGATTTTCAACCATGAGAGTGTTAGTAGGCTTGTGGTTAAAAGTGTAACACTAACCACCAACCAACTTGTAACACTAACAACCAACCAACTCCAGTACAACAGTGCAGAAGGTAGGAGCCACAGAAAATTCAATTCAAACATCTCCCTCGCATAACTCTTGTTACAAGTCAGCGAACCAGCCATTATTACCCCAACAACAATAACTGGATTAGTAAACCTGTGATCATTGTAGCACTTGTGTAGTCTATCACACCACAACACGATGTAACAGAATATGCTAAGTGCAGTTGTAGACATATGTACAAAGAAAGTGTGGCAGTGAATCTAAGACTTGCATCAATCAATGCTAGCTTGATATGGATTGACTAATTGATTGAATGGTGCTTCAACACCACTTTCAGCAATTTTTTAGCTACATTGTGGCCAGTGAGATACCCCGGAAATCTGGTAATTCTTGTCAATTAAGGTTTGGGAAACACAGACCATGTGGCCACCCATGGGTTGGGTGGATAGACAGATGGACAGTGTTAGTATAATTCAACACCACTGTGTGTGGCAGTGTATACTAATCAAGAGATTAAAACTTTGGTTACCACAATGTCAGTATCAGCATCACAATGAATAATAGATAAATCGATAAAATTTCCTCCGCACCTTCAAGGTTAACATAGACTGTTTTACTTTACCTGATGCCGATGTTTTAAAGCTTGCTCTAATGTAATGTCTAAGTTGTTATATGTCTTCTCTGCTGCTAAATTCTGAAACGATAGTGAAAATTAATTTAAATCTACAAATCTTATATACATAAGACAGGTCTTTGTTTCATGTAACATAAGTAAAACTAGATGTGTCTAGAAGATATGTCAAAAATGGACCAATTGTTACACAAACATTCAGTGCTATGCAGAATGTATCCACTGATCAAGTTTCATAACTTGACTATGCTTAGTATCCAAAAAATGGACCTAAACGCAAAACTTAACCATAGACACTCAAGCAAAAAACGATTCAACATGACTCTGTAGTTTTACCTGAATTTTTTTCCATGCCAATAAAGCATTTTTGTTTTTTGTTTTGTAACATACAGTATTTTCTTGCTAAATGCTAAGTGTGCTTATTATAAATAGCATCTTCAGAATGAAGATAATTTGGAGTTAAATCTTGGATGTTATATTTATAAAAATTCTTAGCTGCTGTTAGACAATTCACTCAGGAATCTGAATAAATATGTGCATGCCTTCCTTAATTCATGATTTGCCAATCCAGATTTGACTTTGAAATTACACTTTTATTACAAGATTTATTCCCCTTAGTGAGGATAAACCTGTTCCCTGTCTACGCACATTCAATGGAAAGAACATATGTTTTGTATATAATTTCCTAACAAGATGTTGCATGCTGCATCGTGCTAAGAATACCCCACTCGTTCATTTGTTGTCAATTCTAAGTCGTGCGGTTAACAGGAAGTAGGTATGTAGTAAACCTGAAAAGGGGAGACACGGTACAAGTCACTATGCCAAAGCCAAATACCAAATATGAAATCATTTCTT
>JAOXYJ010233565.1:0-10178 GCA_028566555.1 Lithophaga nigra | reverse complement strand
ACGAAATACTCTGTACCTAGGCGATACCAACACGACATCAGACGTTTCAAAGTAATGCTAGATGCCTCGATATCTTTTATCCAAATTTACTCACTCATTTACGATACGTACCGATAGTACTCAAAGTAGGCTTTTTGCGTGGGAGTAATGAATGAGTTGTGAGTGATTGCTACATTAAAAAGTGGATAACGACCATAGCCCGTCCATCTAGAAATGGGCAGTGTACAATGTTCAACTCTACCCTATATTGCCTATTAGGAACCGTTGCATGACGAATAGAAAGTTAATTGGAAAAGTTATATAAGCGTCAATAAGGGTCATTTTGGCCAAACGTAGACAACACATATAGATATAGTGCAGTAACTCCGCTGTTTGAATATCCGAAATTTTAACCTCCGGGACACTTTCGTTTATGTAATTATGACGTTAAAAATTGTATACCTTCCATTATGTTTATAATAAGTGTCAGTGGAAGTCTACAAAATAAGGACAGCAAAATCGCAAAATTATGATATACATGTAAAATTGCAAGTGCCTACTACAAGTTATGCTTAAGTTTTTGTTTTGATATTTCCTTTTGAAACATATACATTTGTACCATAAGAAATTTCAGTGAAGTAGAATTTGATCCAAACTGTTATCGAAGACAAACGAGGACTGTAACAACTATGACTATGCAGAAATATATCTCTTCACGTATAAAACTGCGGCAATCACATCTAGGAATTCAAAAAAGTTTCTTAGTACCTGCAATGTTAGTAGGTCTAGCAGTTAAACATTTTCAATGCTTTCCGCAAATTATTATGATCGAATTTGTTAACAATTATTTTTCCGGTAATGTAAAGAATCAATTAAAATATGAATATCAAACAGGACATTTAAATATATACATACTGCTATGCTTGCTTTTTGTCCAGAATTTTCTTGGGGTCGTGGAATTTCAATTAAAAAAATTGGATGAGGCAGTTGGTCTACCTCAAAAGTAGTTAGGGCCTTGTTTGTATTGTCTGTAGTTGTCGCTGAGAGAAACCCTAAGGGAAAATGTATCTAAAGTAAATATTATGATTTATATTAGTTTACTGTTTCAAAGTTAAGATGCGTAAGAAGTCTCGATATTCTGATTATTCGCAGAAAAGATAAAATAATGATGATGTTAATTTAAGTTAAAATGATGATCCAGTGTCTTCTCTTTTTTCTCTTTCTAAATCATATCAAGTAATTATTACAAAGACATATTTTGCAAGCAGTTTAAATTTGTATAATAAATTTAAAGTTATACAATAAATACAACAAGGAGTTTTATGAAACACTAATAGCTCATAAATTTCATAATGTATACCAATTTTGTTTCAAAGAAAACAACTTAGTACATGTAGTCACCAAAGAAGAGATTATTCCGCTAGCATTCATTGACTCAGGAGTTGTATTAAGAGTCTTGTTCTAGACTTTAAAATGTTCACCAGTAGCTGACTATACCATTTTTGACAGAACTGATCTAACACATCTTCTTCTTGATGTTAGCCAGAATGTGTTGCAAAAATCAAATGGAATTAAATTTGTTTATGCTTTTCCTTGCTTGATTGCCCTTTTCAGTGGATAATTACAACGTCGACCATTTTTTATTTGTGTGTCAATGTTGTTCTTGTGGAATACTGTAATGATACTATACACATTTTACAATTTAATAATTGCAATACACGAGCTTAGAATGATAATTTCTACAAAACACTTCTAAAAGTCGGTATCTTATAGCCAACATTTTATTTAATAAAGACCTCTGTACAGATTTTCATAATTTAACATTTGATTGCCATGTTTTTATCATTTATCCACTTTTTAAAACTCTGCGGTAAGAATTGCACTCTGATGAATCAAAATATCTTTTAGATTATACATCCATTATTTTCTCTCCCCTTTTACAAATATCAATATACAAGCGATGGGAACAGGTTGCTAATATTTCAGTATTGACTTAAGAAATATAATTAAATTAAGGGATGCACTATTTTCCTTTGAGCGGGAATATATTTTATGTTTATTGGTTTTTGACTCTGTGTTGATTATATGACTCTTTCTCAGCTTTACGTAGAAGTGACTCGCCCGTCAATAGTGTTAATTAACAATCATGTGATTATTTTAAAAATTATCCGCGAAAATGTGTTTGGTTACACTTTTTGTGACACAGATACGTAATTGTTATATCCAATGAAATCTTTCTGATGCGGATACTAGTGGATGGGACTAACGTTTTATTTGAAATAGACAGTTTACAGTTTGATAAAAAGCAAACAGTAATAAAAGGCTGGACATTAAAGAGCTTGCAGTATGATTTTGAAAATGTGTTTGCTCATACATTTATGCATTTATTCGATGTGTAATACCAAATACATTTTAATAATTCGTTAAAGCTGTACCGCAACAATATTTGAAACTTATGTTTATAACTTACACAATTACTCACTTGTTTGTTCACGAGAGCTTTTGCGGTCACGTGGACACAGTTACTTTGTAGGTTATTACATTGATAAGAACTTTTTAGTTGATTATCTTTCTCAAATATGCGGAAAAGTAGAAAGAAATATTAATACTCCCTTGTCCAGCCTGGGAAATGATCGAAAGTACAAGGAAGCGTAGTATACCGAAACAAATTTATATATTTTTTTTTCTCTTTTATGCATTAATTTGTGTATTTTTAAGAATTGTATGTTTGTATTTTAATCGTCTCGCATACAGTGTAAACCAATATCGATTGGCATATGTATATTTTAGCATATTGTGTACTTTAGTTTTATAATTATCTTATATTTTATGTACATAGTAAAATAAAACGCAACTATTGCTGAAAACATCATTGTGCCATTAATATTATTTTTTTCGCCTGGAGATATTAGAGCCTATAAACGTGTGTGTGTGACTCCTCTTCTCCGTATTTAAAATCATGATTAATCTTTATATTTCACATGCAGCAACTTGCTATAGTCTTGGTCTAGAGATGCAGTTCAGTAATGTAATTATTATGTATTCTACAGGGAATCAAAGATCATAATATTGTTGTTATAGGATGTTTAACGTGGACATTTTACCGTAATAATGATCTTCTACTGCCATGGAGTGATGATTTAGTTAATTTTATGGGAAAATAAAAGTCATCGGTTGCTACAAGTGAAAATATGGCTGGTATATTTGTTTGTGTTTTTGTTTTGTTTTGTACATTCATCAGGATGTCGGTCAGATATAGTCGAGGGTGTACCTAAGAGAAATGTTCAGTATAGTATCATTCATCAATTGCTGTAATTGAAGTGTGACGACAAAACTGTCCTGTCTCGTCTTTATATATACTACGTACTGATAATTTATAATATACATTTAAAAACCAATCACGTATCATCAGAAATTTGTCGAATATTATTTGTTTAGTAATGCTGGTGTTATTTTTTATTTCACAGAACGCATAACATCTGCAAGTAGTGTAATTGGAGGTGTTGCCGGTGGAATAGTTGGTATCGCAGTTATTCTTGTGATCATTGTTGTTGTGGTATTTCTTAAGAGAAGAAGAGGTAAGTAAATCATTTTAAGTGGAATGGCCTTAGCCCCACCCTTTTTGATGATAATCATTTTCTAACTATCTGCAGACGCGTCACATTCCTTATTGTACTCGTATTGTGACTACTGCTAGACTTTCTGTAATCTCTCACAATATGTATGGGCACTGATCAAATTACATATTACGCTGAAACATTTTTTTTAATTATTAAATTTGTCAGTTTCTTCGCATGCATTTACATTCGTACGATTAATTCAAATGTTATACAATTTACTTAACTTTTATTCATTACCTTTAAAGTTGATATAAACTTATTCAAACTATACATTTTGTGAGGTCTTTAGAAACATCACAGAGTACCTCCTTTGTACACAAAGATTCACCAAGAGCAACACTGAAGTTTCATAACTTCACAAAGGACTTAAAATATACTTTCGGTATCGAAATAAGGATGTTAATGGCAACAAAAATTATCTTTAGAAGCATGTCCACAGAGTGTATGAGGTATATAATGGAGTAACTTGATGTCGGTATATTTCCAGAAATTTTTCAATATATTGATAGAATAGCGATAATTGACAGTGTTATGGGAAAATATATATAACATAAAAGTTATAAAAAATAAAATATACATTGTAAGTAATGGAAAAAGATAATTTTATATCTTCTATAAAAGTACTCTATAAGAGTAACTAAAACAGGTCCCCCTCGATACTTATTTAATTTTATTTCTTATGGATTTTTGAATAAGCGATTAATATTTTAGTAGATGTGGAAAACTGGGTGAAATTTTATTTCTGTTGAAGCGTTTAGTTTTTTTAAACCCAGTCGATAAACGTCGACGTCATTAGTTCTGTTTGCCTTTACTATTCTTATTATTATGTTTGTGAGTACATGTATTATGTTGAAAACAACCAATAGCTGAAATTATGTAGAGAGATGGTAAATCGGAAAAAATATTAACATATACTTTATCGCTATTTTGTTAAAATTGGGGCTTCCGGTTGTGGATCAATGGCGTAGGTTGTGAAAAAAATGCTCCGATAATTTTGGATATTTACATGGATTGACACATTTAAATAACATTTGAACAGGTCAGTCAGATTGTTTAATTCCACATGAAAGCTGTTTAAGTCAAATTTAAAAGACATTCATACAGTCCGTATTAATATTTAGCCATTTAACAACCACGTAGTGCACGAAGTTGTACTCCCGCCATTGAACCTTAGTAAACAAAGAACTGTATTACACTGACATGGGCACTCCAAAATATCATATTAATGACATGAAAGATATTGCCAAATGCTTTAAAAAATTGCACAAGCACATGGATAGTGAATTTTCTGACATTAAAGATAAGATTGGAAAAGTCGAACACAGATTGGATGTAGTTGAGTCTCACGTGGAATATGCTAATAATGAATTCAAAGAGCTGCATAGTACCCATTTGCCGAACATTGAGGACAAGATAGATGTAAAAATAGACGAGGAACGAGAGGAGAGGTTGAAACTGGAGATGTGGGGAAGGAAGTGGAACATTATTATTAAAGGAGTGAAAGGAAAAGATGGAGAAAGTCCGCGAGAAACGGCAAAAGTGGTCAGGAAATTTCTAGTTGAAACTCTAAAATTTCGAGAGGAAGAGGTGTCAGAAATTCTATTTACTGCAGCACACCGTTTAAAGTCTGGGGTTCCCGGCAAGAAAGCGATAATACTTCTCAAAGCAGGAGCGACAAAGCTGCTACCAGGCTTTGGTTTCAGCGTAATGCCGGATTTACCACCTGATTTAGCCAAAAGACGTAACGATCTGCTAAAGCAAAGAAGTGAGTTGCCGAGCGAGGAGAAACGTAGACTTAAAATAATGTATACAAAACGGGCGCCTTTTGTGCACTTAGTTGAGAAAAGCTATAGAAGATGACTGACCAAATAAAAAAAGGAACTCTATTCAATAAATGTAATAAATTTGACCTGTTTTGATATTCATTTTTGAACTCTGATATTTGTTCTTTCTTTCTCTCTTTTTCTTAACTATTGTAAATTAAGTTATGCTATTAATACATTTTAGTCTTTTTGTGATGCAAATATTAAAATTTGTGGTGTAAATTACAACTGGTCGAAGCCTAACAGAAATATTTTCGTGGTATGTAAAATGTAAACAAATCCACGTGTTTTTGACAGACGCGGACCTCGACGAAGACACCTGTTGTGTATTGCGTTTGGTAAACATCGCTCCGTTCGGAACACCTTGACTTATAACTTCTTCTCAAAGGAAGAAAACATGGCTGCGCCCACTGACAACCATGCAATGTTTATTCCGTAGGTTATATCTTAGTCTTAATCTGTCTCTAAGAGTAAAATGAACATTCACATCAAGGATAGCACATATAAAAGATTTTACGTACCTCATAAAATGCTGACCTAAAACCTAAAGAAGTAAAACTTGGTTTGTTTCGTCATGCGGTAAGTTCAAACCCCAAAGTTACAAAATATAGGTTTATATCAATGTATATTTTTGTACAAGGGACATCTACATATTAAAACGATACATATAATACATTCGTCTACAATGTAGTTGTTGTCCATCACTGTTGATTACACTTTTTTTTCCTGAATTTTCTGAGAGATATTTTTTCAACTGCATTATGTGAATGGCATAATGAAAAGATACATGTATAGATAAATTAAAAAAAAAGCAGATTTCGCTCGGCTTGGAGATGTTTTTCGTTTTGCTTCGACCAGTTATTGTTATTGTTTGCTTTCCAAATTAATTTGGAAATGTAAAGACTGTTTTTATTTGTGCTAGTTTTCAATATCTATGCACTTATCATAATTCATTTATTAATAGAGAGGAATTGAGGTAATTATGTTAATACAAGTATTTAAATTCAAGTTATTAAATACCATGAAACACTGGGAAGTAGAAAGGGGCAAAATCAGTGAATCTATTTGGATTCTCAAGAATTGGAATGTCTGAAAAAATGTTTTGCTTTTTTTTTCAAATCTGCATATGTTTTCAATTACATCAGTTTCAGATTTTGGACTCAGTGTTTGATATCTGTTGGGTAAATTTGTGGTCATGTCAATACATTGATACATATGCAAATTTATACCAAAAGAAACAGGAAGCTATAGAGGGTCTGGAAGTTGGGAAAAGGAATGGGGGGTATTTTAGTAAAAAATTGGGATATATATATTTTCTGTGTGCCTTGATGAAATTATTTGTACTTAACAATAATTGTGTATTATCAGTGAAATACTTTAAGTGCCATAGTTGGACTCCAAACAGGTTGATACTTTATCATATATTAGTTAATGCATAATATCAAGATTGGCTCTGTGAACTGTAGAGGACTCTTTTCTGATAAAATTAAGCGACGAGATATCTTTAATAGATGTAGAAATTTATATGATATTACAGTTCTTATTGATACGCACTGTACTGCTGATGTGGAAAATAGTTGGTCCTGTGAATGGGGTTACAAAGCTTATTTTAGTTCTCTGAGCAGCACAAGCAGAGGGGTAGGTATTTTGTTTAAAAATACATTTGAGTTTAAAATTCATAATCAAATTAAGGATCAACATGGAAATTTTTTAATCTTAGATATAAGTATTAGTGACTACAGAATTACTCTAGTTGCAATATATGGACCCAATAATGACAAACCTGAGTTTTTTCAAGAAATAAAACATAAAGTTATGTCCCTAGAAAATACTTCTTTGATTATGGTAGGCGATTGGAATGTTGTTCAAAATTATGATTTAGATACACTGAATTATCAAGGTATAAATCACCCAAACTCAAATAAAATGCTACATGAAATTATGGGTGAGTTAGATTTAATAGATATATGGAGGTCACAACACCTTGGCGAACATCGCTTTACTTGGAGAGGTCCTCATAAAAAACAGAGCCGATTGGACTACTTTCTTGTATCATCAGATATTGAAGAATTAGTTTCAAATTCTGATATTGGAACTAGTTATAGATCTGATCATTCACCTGTTACATTGACACTGCAGTTTTCTAGTCAACAAAGGGGTAGGGGGACCTGGAAGTTCAATAATAGTTTATTACAGGATAAAGATTATGTGAAAAATGTAAAAGAAGTTATAAATGAAGTAGTAAATGAGTACTGTGTTAATGGGAATGAGGAACTTCAGTTTGAAGAACAAGAATTTAATATTGACTCTAATTTAATGTGGGAAATTTTGAAAATGAAAATAAGGGGAATGACTATAAAATTTTCTTCATATAAGAAAAAGCAAATCAGCAGTCTTGAGAATGAACTGGAATGTAAATTAAGGGAAAAACAATTACAATTAGAAAACTGTTATTCAGAAAAAAATAAAATAGAGGTAGAAAATATAGAGAAAGAGTTAAAAGATGTACGTGAAGAAAAAGTAAGGGGAATAATTACAAGGGCAAAAGCACGTTGGCAAGCAGAAGGTGAAAAATGTACGAGATATTTCTGCAATTTGGAAAAGAAACATTATATTGATAAACTAATTCCAAAATTGAAGTTAGAAGATGGAAATGAAATAACTGATATGAAATCTATTATTAATGAACAAATGTATTTCTATAAAAAATTATATTCCTCTTCAAACCCATTATTTACAGAGACTCATAAATCACTCTTCTTTGATAATAGTAATGACTTCATAAAAAAGTTAACTTTGGAACAAAAGACCAGTTGCGAAGGTGAGATAACTACCCAGGAATGTCTTCAATCACTTAAAAAGATGAAAAATTTAAAATCTCCAGGCTATGATGGCTATACAGTAGAATTTTATAAATTTTTTTGGAATGATTTGAAGTCTTTTATGGTTAAATCCTTTAATGAAAGTTATAGAAAGGGGAAATTTTCAGTAAGTCAACGTCAAGGTACAATTACTTGTATTCCTAAAGAAGATAAATGTAAATTATATTTGAAAAACTGGAGGCCTATTACATTATTGAATGTTGATGTGAAACTGGCTTCTGCGTGTATTGCGAACAGGATCAAACCAGTTTTGCAGGACATAATTAGTAGTACACAGAAGGGATTCCTAAAGGGAAGATATATTGGTGAATGTACCAGACTGGTTGCTGATTTAATAGATAGACTGGAGGATGAAGATATTCCTGGGCTGTTAGTACTATTAGATTTTGAAAAAGCTTTTGACACAATTGAGTGGTCTTTTATCATTAAAGCCTTAGAATTTTTTGGTTTTGGAAGCTCCATCTGCACCTGGATAAAAGCTTTTTACAGTGACATTAGTAGTTGTATTATCAATAATGGGCACTGCTCAGACTTCTTCAAGCTCGAGAGAGGTGTTCGTCAAGGAGATCCTTTATCACCGTATATTTTTATTTTAGTCATGGAACTGTTAAGTGCAGCATTGAAAAATAACCCAAATATTTCCGGTGTAAAGGTAAACGACTCAGAATATCTATTAAGCCAATACGCTGATGATTCTAGTTTAACTTTAGATGATAATCCAACCTCTCTTGCCGAGACCTTCGACCTTTTGGCTAGGTTCTCTGAGTGTGCTGGTTTGAGAACTAATATAAACAAAACCCAGTTAATATGGATTGGCTCAAAAAAAGGGTGTGGAGAAGAATTTTTGCCCGAAAAAAATTTAGCTTGGAATCACAATGGAAAGTTTAAATTGCTCGGTATAAAGTTTGATTTATTTGCTACTGATGGAAACTTGCATAATATAACTGAAAAAATTAAAAGTATCAAAGGTATATTGAATGACTGGACAGGGAGAAATCTTACATTTCTTGGAAAGATAACAGTTATTAAATCTCTTGCAATGCCTATCTTGATTCATTCACTCTCTGTTCTTCCAAACCCTCCTAAAAAAGTGATACAAGAAATTCAAAATATTTTTTATAAGTTCTTATGGAGTGGGAAAAGGGATAGGATTAAAAGGGAAATATTGATAAATGATTACAAAGAAGGAGGAATAAGAATGCCCAACATTGAATTTTTTTGCATTGCAGTGAAAATGTCATGGATACATAAGCTTTTGGACCCCCTTAACCATTCTCAGTGGAAAACATTACTTCTAGACAAACTTCAAAAATGGGGTGGGGACAAAATTCTTCTTGGAAGCAAGGAAACTATTACGGCAATAGCAGAAAAGTTAAATCCTTTTTGGAAGGATATTCTCATAAATTACAGTAATATAAAAGAGAATGTTGATCTAAATTGTACGAAAAATGTTTTGAGCCAATCCATATTTTTGAATCCTAAAATATTGATAAATAATAAAACGGTCTTTTTTCCAGATTGGTGTGATAAAGATGTATACTTTTTAAATGATTTGATGTCAGAAAATGGTATTATGTCCTTTACAGAGTTTAAAGATACTTATAATATTAAAACAACATTTATAGAATATTATGGAGTAATTAGTGCACTGCCAAAGGAATGGAAGGATCTTATGAAAACCTCCCATAAGCTAAATAATATAGAGAGTGAATTATATTATTTAATAAAAAATAACTCTAAACCTTGCAAAGTTATTTACAACAAATTGTTAGAAAAGTCGACTATTCTGCCAGTGAGGGCATATGAGAAATGGGAACAAGACTTATTGGTTCAAATTGAAAATTGGGATTTGATTCATCTAGTACCATTTCAGA
>JAOXYJ010233456.1:0-10179 GCA_028566555.1 Lithophaga nigra | reverse complement strand
CTACATCAAATACTTAAAATCCAGCAATATTATCAGTTGAAAAAGGAAAAATGTTTTAACTGAAGTGTGTTACCAACAAGTGTTGAAATGTCCATACGACAGGGGGTAGATATAAATTTATTGTAAATTCAAAGTATGTACATAACACTTAAGTAGAATTACAGTCTATTATGCCATTATGTCACATGCAGAAGAATTGTAGGTCCTACTTCTCGGTTTATTCACCAAAACTTCCTTCCTATGTCGTCCCATTGAATGCTATTATTTGTTGGCTGAAATAGGATATCTGAAGTAAGGGTTATCGAATATTAGAAGACAAGTCCACGAGCTTCCAATGTGTTTTTTTTTTTTTTTTTTACTCTTTTCTTCGGGAAATAATTAACTCTTTAATAGCTGAATGTTTCTAACTTTAATCCCTTTTAACAATTGTAAGGTAAAGCACATTTCATGTTATTATCTTTTAAAAGGAAAAAACCTGCACGAACAATTCCGGTGTTTTGTTACATATAAACATGTATATATACATTACGAATTTTTGACTTCCGCAAACTCTGAGAAAAAATTAAGTGGATATCTGATCAAATTTGTAATCAACTTCTGCTACAAGAAACGTATTTATTGACGTTTTTTTTTAATAATAAGCAAAAATAAGTTATATTTTCCAAAATTAAGTCCTCTTCTACCGAATCTGGTACGCGGTTTACAGTAGATCCTAATGTTCCTAGGTTGATAGGATTATAAGCTGTGAGAAACGGGACTGAAACCCGTCGAATTTTAAAAATTAATAACAATAAAATGGGTGCCAAATCATGTTATATATATTTGTATGTCAAAAGAACCATAGTAGATATACTGTGTGAAAATCTGTGATCAACAGTCCCTTGGTCGCATACATTTATAAAAAAGTATAAAGTTAATTAACTGCAATATGATGACTTTATATGATTAACCAAAGTACAACGATCGACTGATGTCCAAAAGGAACCTACTGACACAAAAAGGCCTTCAATTTAACGGTATAGTAAATGATTAAACTGAATAAAATTAAATGTCATTCTGGTGATTTCGTGATAAAAGGTATACATATATTTCATCAGGACAGCTGAGGTACAATCAAGACACGGTTTAAATGAACGATGTATATTGACTTCTTTATCTAAGTGCGGTTTGTTTGACATGTTATGTACGTGTGTTTATTTTAATGTTGGTATTTATATAAACAATTTGTCCAATAACACTTCACTGATTTAATTTATCAGTAAGTAAATATTACCCGTCTTTTTGATATAAGTGTATATATTGAATACACTTTGGATCAAACAAACGAGATCGGATCTTTAAGCCCACTGAAATTTCCATTACAAAATTTATTTCATGAACTGAAACGTGATACGGGACAAAGTGTATAATACTGTAAAGTTATTTCGGCTTACAGATATTGCTATTTCTTCTTTTTTCAATAGTTCAATATACTTATCACAGTAATAATTATATTTGAAAGGTCGATTGCCTTATTTTAACATGTTTAACTAAAAAAACATTGTCGTGAGTGTGAGAAAGAAAAGTTCATGTGAAACACATGAATTATAACTCTATATCCCCCAATTCAAGGCTTTATCCATGTACATGTATAGGACTTATAATATATATATATAGCTTCTTTTTTTTTTAATTTTTCTCACTCTTGAACCAAATGACTTGTTAATTTTCTATTTGACTCTAATATTTACAATAGAGGGCTTATATGAACTTGTATCATTGCATCCTGCATTTCGTGTCATGCTTTTTCGTTGGTAACAGCACGTACAAAAATGGCTGTGATACATTCATATATGTATATTGCAACTATTCGTTATGGGTTAGGAATCATCCTACCTTTTCAAACATTCTTTTTGATAACAAAATAATTCTGAAGCCTCCTTCGATTTTCATCCGTGATGAATCCGGAAGGGAAAAGGTGGGTTTCATGGGCTATGAAAACCAGACAAGTTCGATTCCAAAGCAGGCGCGGATACCCGTCCCATGTTTTGTTTTCAAATAATTGCACAGACTGATCAAACCGTGTATTTATTAATATTGCATTATACTAACTGTTTATCACTTCTCAGTAACTGTGTAAAGTTCAGCAATACCGACTGAAAGTAACTTTTGATCCCTTAAGTTTTTAAAGGCTCATCACGATTGATTCCTTCCTACTGTCTGGAATTGACCCATAATCAGGTTTCGAAGTCCTCCCTCCCCCCAACTGTAAAATTCAACATCTTACCTGGCCTGTCTTCTTTAATGTTTTGTTTACTCCATCAAAATCATAATAATTCTTAACATGTATGTCTTTCTGTGAGTTATATGGTGGTATTACAGGTCCAAGTTTAGGGTTTGCTTTAGAATAGTCGTTTGAAATACTGCTCACGGCATTACTGTCCAGAACAAAGGTCCTCTCTTTTGTCAGCAGCTCTTCAGGTTCCGGCGTTGGTGGTGTACGGTAGATTTTGTTATGTCGTCCCTTCTGTATTTTTTCTGTTTTCTGTTTCCCTTTTGATTCTTCAGCTTTTGTTTCCTTTTCTTCAGGCATAGTTAACAAATACAATTACTTTAAAAGCACAAAAAGACAATGCAAATCGTTTAACTCTTCACTTTAAAGCGAAGTTTCGTTTTTAACGTGATAAATCAATTGTTTCACCCAAATCGCTTCAGTGGCGCTCTCCGTTGCTATGTTAGTTAACACACGGATAAAATAACGGCCGTGATAGAATTATATCCCTTTAACTGTCTTTAGTATACATATTTAAAACACAATACGTTTTGATATGCTAATTGGAAAAGGTAGAATATATACAAATACACAAATGTACACCGTTGTCGTGTTGGAATTATCACGTGACGCAAATTAATCGGTCTCCATTCAATAAAATATTGATAATTGTTCAGGTTCGTTTTTATGGCTTATTAAAGCCTATTTTCAGATTATCAAACGAAAAATAGGTAGTATTAAATGATTTGAAAAGGAAATGACAATCAAGAAGTTCTGATTTGAGAAATTTAAACCGATTTATTGATTTTCGTTTTCAAATAAATTATTTAAGATTAAAAACACAAAAAGTAGTTTAACGGGTATAGAATTGGAATCGATATAAGTACAATTCTATATAATCAATTATTCCAGCTAATGAAATTTCCCTTTTGTTGATATTATCTATTATTGTTGAAAGAATTACATGTACATGTATAGACAATATAATTACATGTACATGTAAAGCAAAGAAACATGTAGCGACACGGATTTAAAATAGATCTAACTGAAATAAATAGTGTTCAGCAAAATCTGAACATTTTACTTTAATATATCATGATTTTTTTTGTAAATACTAAACACCATAATAATGGTAATAAGATACAAACAATTAACTGTGTTTATACTATACAGAAAATTAATGTAAACATCAGCTTGATTTTAAGATTTTGAAGAAAAAAATAGAAATCTCCTTCTCGGTGAAATGTCAAAAAAGAACAGTGTAATCAATATTCTTCCAGTTTTCACAAAGAAAGAAAGAAAAATGCTACAGTAAAAAAAAATGTATCTGCCAAGAGCACATTGTTTAAGGAAAAAGTTTGGAATATGCATTCACATTTGTTAAAATGAGAGAAGTGTATACAATGGGTATTACTTAACAAAACGTATGAGAGTTTTGAATTTTTGCGGTAATTTGACTCGACATTGGCGATGATTTCGACTTTCTCTTTGTGAACTTTCCATTTATGTGTAGCAACATTCCAGCAGCATCTGCATATGGAGTATAAATATCTCAGCTTACACGATATTCCAGAGCTTGTGCTTCCTATCAGGATTTTCTTGATAGAGGGTTACTGCTTACAAGGAAGCTACTGAAGCAAGGTTTCCTGATGGTAATGTTGAAGTCATCACTTCGAAAGTTTTACGTTCACCACCACAACCAAGTCGGCCGTTACGGAATATCTGCGTCACAGATGACCGCTGATATGTTCCGTTTGTCGTAATCACAGTCCCGTCCTTCCTCCCTTATTCATGACTTACCACCGAATGTGACTTGTTACCGGATTTTAACATGAGCGACACGATGGTTGCCACTAGTGGAGCAGGAGATGCTCACTCTTCCGGAGCACCTGATCTCACCCCGGTCTTTAGTTGGGTTCGATGCTGCTCTGTCTTTGTTATGTTTTGTAATCAATGTTTGTCTTTGTTTGGCCATGGCGTTGTTTGATTTTAGATTATGTACGGTGTCTGGTTAAGTTGTCCCTTTGGGATCTTCGAACTTGACTTATCAGTAAATACAAATACACAAGCTGTATAGTGAGCTTTTTACCGAATATAAAAACATACAGCAACATGAAAACAAATAAGACATGCATTGTAAGTTTAAAGTATACATAAAAGTGATTTAATTAGCCTTATAATTTGAGAGTATGTAGAATGAAAATTGCATAACACCACAGACCGGTACTAAGATAATGCAAGAGTACTGGATAAAAATCATTTATGAATAGTAAAAGGTTATAATTTTGACAGACAAAATATGAAAATTTGAGTTAATATTTATACTAAATTCAAAATATAGATTCAGAAAGATTTACGAGGTAACATACGGAATATTTAATTCCAGGCTCAGCAGCCACATTTTGAATCATTCCAGGCCTTTTTAAAAGTTGAGAAGTTACGTAGCCTGCTAGACTGTTCCCCAAAGCAAACAGCAGTATATGTAGGTTGTGTTCATGCGGTACATATTCCACGGTAAAAAAAAGTACCACTTAATTCGTTTCAATCCGAATGACTGCAATGGGCGATTTGTGCGGAACAGAAATTTGGAACAATTTGGAATACCGATTTTACGTTTGTCATGTTGAAAATTGCAACAACAAAAATGTTTGTGACAGTTAATACTATTATACTGTATTTTTTCAGCTTAATTACACATTGTTCTGTTTGATTTGTTTTTGCTGTCATGGTGATATACGGTAACAAGTTCTTGGAAAACTACTTCATAAAATCTGATTGTTTGGTTAAAAATCATCCATATCTTCGCTGTCCAAGTCACAGCACATGTCATAAGATTATCTATTGTAACCGGGATATTGGATCGATCTCAGAGCACTTAATATTGAGCATCCTTCAAAAATGTGCGTTGTTTAAAATGAATTTCAGTGTTTGTTCATTGATTTTAATGATTTTATATTGAGTCGAAATTTACAACAATTATGGACTGCTATTATATCGATAAAATTATATACATGGCCAGAGACATACATGTACATGTATATTACAATATATGTCTCTGCTATGGCGTATAAAAATACATTTTAGCTGTCTATACTTAAAAGTTAATGTAGGCATAAATTGATCAGTAAGTCTGTAAATCAAGAAGATACATTTAAAATACACTTTTGAAATTCATTTAGTCACGGTAGCAATACACAACAGGATGTTTTACAATTAAAAAATATACCGCATTATATAGTTTTCAAAGGAAACATTTAGTCAAAGTGTGGTGCATTCAACCGTTCTTTTAAACCGTGGTATCTGATACATTTGAGTATTATCTGTCACAGTTGTGTGATATCAAATACACAAGTCAATAAATGTGGTAAAATTTGCTTTACATAAATCTAAAGTTTGTGAATTGTATTACAATTGAACAACCATCTTAAACAAGTAATGAAAACAAATCAGTTAAAATCCAAACATGCTTTTTTAAACTTTGAACATGTTAAACCTATGAACAGATGTGAGGTGAATGTATACATGTTATGAGACCAAATCACATATATTATTATATAAAGATCGTGATTTCTGAGTGAAAGAAAACTCGATATTTCACTGTGCAGTGGTAACGTCACAATACTTAAAATCTTTGCGCAGCCTGAATAGGAATAAACTGATGAGTTCTGTCGACTGTCTCATACTTTCTCTACTATTGCAAAATCCGAGGCAGAATTTTCAATCTAGAATAGAAAACGTAGTACGTTTCCAAATCAGGCTGAAATTACTCAATAATATTCAAGAATATTCCAGGATTTTGAGACAAAAATATTCCTCTCGTGACCGAACAACACTATACCTCATGGGTTCAACCGCCTCGGTAGTGTAATGGTTAGCGTGCTCGCCTCGAGTGCGGAGGGTCGTGGGTTAGATCCCCGGCCGGGTGAAACCAAAGACATTAAAATTGGTATTTGCTGCTTCTCCGCTAAGCACGCAGCATTTAGGAGTAACAGCAAAGACTGGTCGGCTCGGAGTCAGTATAATGTGTCCGAGTGCGGGGACATGTCTTTCTGCGAACTGTTGCTTCAGTGAGCTAGCACTATAAAAATCCGGTTTAGCGTGTCGGTCTAGTACAAAGCAGGATTCATATATCCATATCATAATATGTTCTCGTCCTGAATATTGTTGAAAAATTACCCACTGGACGTTAATCATCCAGCCATCCATCCATCCCCAGACAAATATTACATCCATCCCCAGACAAATATTACAAGTGTTTGAGGCATTTGATCTTTGGTAACCTTTCTCCTGATATGGTGGTGATCTTGACTGTTAAAGGAAATTAAATCCTTGAAGTCTGAAAGCTAATTAAGATAATAATCCACATTCACCTCTTCTTACAGATGATTGGATAACTGTTTATCTGGCTGGGAGTCACTTCATAAATCATGTAATAATGGGCTTTGATAAAATAAACCAGAAATACACAGTATCTAACAACTGTAAACTTGATACTCTTAACAGAGCCAATCTCACAAAATCCAACTTTATTTCTGATAGATTGATGTCTGTTTAACTCCAGCGGCAAATTTATATGCATATTTAGGACGACTTTTATTTTTGACATAAATACCTACCTTGGTGATGATTTAACCTTAGTAATCTCCCATCTCTACTGATCAAAATGAAAAATAAATCGCGTCATTTTGACTTAATGTGATCAGACATATCTCTCCTTTTATCCACTCAAAACCCTGTTAATATTTCCCACAACAAATTACATCGTTAACATTTGATTAAAAACATGTACTTACTTTACACACAGAACAAAATCTCCTCTTATTGACTGACTTTCTCTAACCAGAAAAACACCAGGTTCTTTTTCTGGTATCAAAATTTCATTAGTTTCTTCTCTACTTAATGGACCAAAATACCAACTGAAATAAAACATTTAAATACATGTAAATATTCTTGCAAATCAAGTTATATATTGAGACATGTTCACACGATACAATTTTTCATCCAATTCAACTACAGATTTTGATGTAAGATTGATTGATTAATTGTTAGTTGTTTAACGTCCAGCGATAAATTTTCCATGCATTTTCAGGACGATTTTGATGTAAGACACTGATGCTGTAATTGAAATAAACCATGATGTCAAATAATTTGCCTATGACACTTTCAAAACAAAAAATTGAATGTTGAATCAAATGAAAAATCATATTGTGTGAACATGCCTTTACATGCTAAAATTTTTTGCCTACAAATGAAGTGAAGAATGTGAATAGAGACTTAAATATAATTTATTTCTTTTTGATATTCAGTTAGAATTTACTGATTTTACGCGTACTAATTTAAAGTTCAGTAAAGCCGTCTGTTTGACTATATAAGGCTGTTTTCGTGCTCTTTTTATTTATCGAGCTTAAATCACACATAACCAGTTCAACGATTTAATTTACTCTTGGTAATATCTAATTGCATGTTTTTATTTTGTAGATTACTTGGGTATTGCAGATGGTGCTGAAGACTTCAAATGCATCAAATTAATAAAACTGGTTTGTGTGAATTCTCAATCCTATACACTTGTTTGTCTTTTATTTAGAAACAAGAAATGATTTATATTCATATGAGCACGGCGAAGGAGAATATAAATGTAAAACTATGTGCTACCATATGCCTGTCATGTTAACTGCCCAGTAAGCAAAATGAGGAATCTTTGTACGACCACACATTCATCATTCCTGTAAATTTTCAAAACATTTGGCCTGGTAGTTTCAGAGAACAAGATTTTGAAAAGTGGCCAATCAGAAACAAGAATTGCCTCTGTAGGCCATATTAATTGACCAATTGGTACAAAATGAGAAGGATCTGTAGACAATCTTCCATAAATTATTCTTAGTTTGGTTTGATTTGACTCGGCCGTTTCAGACACTCCAATTTAAAATTATGTGCCACCATAGCCGCCATGTTAGCTACTCAATCAATGACATGAATCCTTTTAGAAAACCACCACTGCGACAGAGTTTAAAACATTTGCCCTTATATTTCAGAGACAAAGATTTTTGATATCCGGCATATCAGGACAAAAATTGTGTCTGGCCGCCATGTTAATTGACCAACTGGCACAAAAAGAGGAAGCTTTGTAGAGGGCCTTCCATACATTATTCATACAAAGTTTGAATGGATTAAGCTCTGCGTAATCAGAGGAAAAGGTTAAAATGTAATTTCCCATACATTTCAACGTAAAATTATGTGCCACCATAGTCACCATGTTAGCTGCCCAATTGGTACAAAAATGAGGAATCTTTGTAGAGCACCACCCATTCCTTTATAGTTTTAACTTAGCGGTAAGTCTTCCAGGGAAGACATGTTTCGCCTGCGTACTTGTTTTATTCTGAAAAATTACTCCAAGTTCTGTGAAACAGAAAGTGGACATGTGACAGATTGGAAACTGCGTTACACGATACAGTTCCCCATACTGATGCTTTGTGCCAAATAATCAGGAAGCTGATCTGAGTGGTTCCTGAGAAAAGTGTGACAGAAATTTTTTTGTGACGCCGATGCCGATGCCAGACGACGGATAGTGATCCCTTTATGTCGACTCTACGTAACGCAGGCGACACAATAATTACTCCCAAAAGAACTATTTTCCTAAAGTGACTATTTCCATGGCAATAAAAAACTATTTCCCTGCACCAAGAAAGTATTTCCTTATGCTCATATTGATATGTCAGCATTTGCAGACTAACATACATGTAAGAAAATGATTCCATTTGTTTATGTATGATGTTGTTTTCATTATGACATTACATTGTTCGTTTCATGTATCTACACTAGGCAGATGTGTTCTATTGTTACTGGAAGCTCAATTTTTTTTTATTTTGATTTTTCTTTCAGAAGATGATACAAATATTTTTGATTTCATCAATTATTAGATCAAATTTGAAATGCAGACTGAGTCATGATAATTTTTTAGTTATTGCATTAGTGTTTTTTGTTTTCTGTTTTGTTTTTGTATGTAAAGGTATAATACAACAGTTACAGACTGGATAGTTCAGGAAATAGCAAGTTTATTGCCCCTTCTGCACCAAGTATTTCCCTCTGCTTCAGATCATGAAATAGTTGGTGCATCAGGGGCAATAAACTTCCTATTTCCCCAACCAGTAGGTCTTTAACTGTATACTAACAAATCTAATAATATAAAAACTCATGGCCTGCATGGACAATATCAAACTCATGCCACAACTGAGAATTAATCCTGTTTGGAAAATATCGAGCTTATCTAACGACTGGAGTTAATGGTATGTATGAACAATATCATGCGCATCTGACAATGGGAAACTCATGCTCTGTATGCACATATATCGAATACATCTAACAATTGGGAATTATTGATCATTACGGACAATATCAAACCCATTTAACAATTGGGAATTAATGGCCTGTATCGACCATATCCATCCAGCCTAAAAATCGGGAACTTATGACCGGAATGGACAATATCTTACACGCCCAATAATTGGGAATGAGCAATATCCAACCCACCTAATAGCTTGGAACTCATAGTTGTATGAACAATTTCCAACCCATCTGACAATCGGGAACTAATGGCGCTTGTATAGACAATATCCAACAGATCCAACAATTGTGAGCACATGGAGTGTATGGACAATACTAATTGCAGCTTATGGCGAACATGGACAATATCCAGTATATCTAATAATAAGGAACACGTGACCTGTGTTGACAATATCAAATACATCCAACAATGGCTAATTCACATCAGACAGATGGGAATTAATGGCGTGTATCGATAATATCCAGCAAGTCTAACAGTTGGAAAGACATGGCATATATGGACAATCTACAACACATCTGGCAATTGATAATTCATTGCCTGTACATACAGGATCAAATACAGCTACCAACTTGCAACACAAGACCTG